>JAJPUD010012668.1:35806-48187 GCA_023553655.1 Myrmecobius fasciatus | reverse complement strand
TATATATATGAGACAATTCTCTGCATATTTTAGAAATGAGGCCTTTATCAGAATCAATAAATGTAAAGATGATTTCCCAATTTGATGCTTCCCTCCTAATCTTGTCTGCATTAGTTTTATTTGTACAGAAAATTTTTAACTTAATATAATCAAAATTATCTATCTGGTGTTCAATTAGGAGTTCCAGATCTTCTTTGGACATAAATTTATTCCATCTCCATAGGTCTCAGAGGTAAACAATACTACGTTCCTCTAATTTGCTTATAATATCACTCTTTATATCTAGATCATGGACCCATTTAGATCTTATCTTGGTATGTGGTGTTAGGTGTGGGTCAAGCCCTAATTTCTTCCACACTAGTTTCCAATTTTCCCAGCAGTTTTTGCCGAATAGTGAGTACTTATCCCAAAAGCTGGGGTTTTTGGGTTTATCAAACACTAAATTGTTAAAGTTACTGCCTAGATTGTCCTGATATCCTATCCTATGCCACTGATTGACTGCTCTATTTCTTAGCCAGTACCAAATGGTTTTGATGACTGCTGCTTTATAATATAGTTTTAGATCTGGTACAGCAAGGCCACCTTCATCTGCCTTTTTTTCATTAATCCCCTTGAAATACTTGACCTTTTATTCTTCCAAATGAACTTTGCTACTATTTTTTCTAGATCTGTAAAATAATTTCTTGGGAGTTTGATTGGTATGGCACTAAATAGGTAGATTAGTTTGGGTGGTATTGTCATTTTTATTATGTTCGCCCGGCCTACCAATGAGCACTTAATGTTTTTTCCAATTGATTAGGTCTGATTTTATTTGTGTGGAAAGTGTTTTGTACTTTAGTTCATATAGTTTCTGACTTTTCCTTGGCAGATAGATTCCCAAATATTTTATACTATCATCCGTTATTTGGAATAGAATTTCATTTTGTATCTCTTGCTGCTGAACTTTGTTCATAATATATAAGAATGCTGATGATTTATGTGGATTTATTTTGAATTCTGCCACTTTACTAAAGTTGTGAATTGTTTCTAGTAGTTTTTTAGTTGAGTCTCTAGGGTTCTCTAAGTATACCATCATGTCATCTGCAAAGAGTGATAATTTGGTTTCTTCATTACCAACTCTAATTCCTTTTATCTCTTTTTCTTTTCTTATTGCCAAAGCTAATATTTCTAATACAATATTAAATAGTAATGGTGACAGTGGGCAGCCTTGTTTCACTCCTGATCTTACTGGGAATGCTTTTAGTTTGTCTCCATTACATATGATGCTTGCTGATGGTTTTAAATAGATGCTACTGGTCATTTTAAGGAAAAGCCCATTTATTCCTATACTCTCTAGTGTTTTCAATAGGAAAGGGTGTTGGATTTTATCAAACTCTTTTTCTGCATCTATTGAGATAATCTTATGTTTTTTGTTAGTTTGGTTATTAATATAATTAATGATGCTGATAGTTTTCCTAATATTGAACCAGCCCTGCATCCCTGGTATAAATCCTACTTGGTCATAGTGTACTATCCTGGGGATGACTTTCTGTAATCTCATTGCTAATATCTTATTTAAAATTTTTGCATTCATATTCATTAGGGAAATTGGTCTATAGTTTTCTTTCTCTGTTTTCACCCTACCTGGTTTAGCTATCAGCACCATATTGGTCTCATAGAAGGAATTTGGCAGTATACCTTCTGTCCATATTTTCTCAAATAGTTTGTGTAGTATTGGAATTAATTGTTCTTTGAATGTTTGGTAGAATTCACATGTAAATCCATCTGGCCCTGGAGATTTTTTCTTAGGGAATTGATTAATAGCTTGTTCTATTTCTTTTTCTAATATGGGACTATTTAAATAATTTATTTCCTCATCTGTTAACCTGGGCAATCTATATTTTTGTAGATATTTCTCCATTTCATTTAGATTATCAAACTTACTGGCATAAAGTTGGGCAAAGTAACTCCTAATTATTGTTCTAATTTCCTCTTCATTAGAGGAAAGTTCTTCCTTATCATTCTTGAGACTAACTATTTGATTTTTCTCTTTCCTTTTTCTTATCAAATTAACTAAAGGCTTATCTATTTTGTTGTTTTTTTCATAAAACCAACTCTTAGTTTTATTTATTAATTCAATAGTTTTCTTATTTTCAATTTTATTAATTTCCCATTTTATTTTTAGAATTTCCAATTTGCTATTTAATTGAGGGTTTTTAATTGGTTCTTTTTCTAGTTTTTTTTTTTTAATAATAAACCCAATTCATTGATCTTTTTGTTTTTTCTCTATTTTATGCAAGTAAGAATCTAGACATAAAATTACCCCTTATAACCGCTTTGGCCACATCCCACAAATTTTGGTATGTTGTCTCATCATTGTCATTCTCCTGGATGAAATTATTGATTTTGTCTATGATTGACATGGCTTTTTTCAACAATGAGATGATTCATTCCAATTCCAATGATCTTATGATGAGGAGAGCCATTGTATCCAGAGAGAGGACTGTGGAAACTGAATGTGGATCATAACATAGCATTTTAACTCTTTTTGTTGTTGTTTATTTACATTTTATTTTCTTTCTCATTTTTTTTCTTTTTGATTTGTTTTTCTTGTAAGCAAGGTAATTGTATAAATGTGTATGCATGTATTGGATTTATCATATTTTTTTAAACTTAATTTTATTTTATTTGTGCTGAGGCAATTGGGGTTAAGTGACTTGTGGGTCACACATCTCGGAAGTGTTAAGTGTCTGAGATCAGATTTTAACTCAGGTCCTCCTGACTTCAGGGCTGGTGCTCTATCCACTGTGCCTCCTAGCTCACCCAGATTTATCATATATTTTTACGATGTTTAACATATATTGGATTACTTGCCACCTAAGGAAGGGGGTGGGAGACAGAAGGGAAAAAACTTAGAACATAAGGTTTTGCAAGGGTTGATGTTGAAAAATTATCCATGCATATGTCTTGAAAATAAAAAGCTTTAACAGAAGAAGAAGAAGAACAAGAAGAAGAAGAAGAAGAAGAAGAAGAAACTATGTTCTGTTTTCTCTGTGAGTTTTATATGATAATATGTTCTTATGTCTAACAGTTCAGGAGAGAAACACCAAGGTAGCAGCAACCAAATGTTATATTTTCAAGTTTTATGCATTGTAAGTGAATAGTTGTCAATGAATGATATATTGCTGTAGAACAAGATTTGGTTTTCTGACCTACAATTCCAGATTCAAGAATGCTGTCCTATTGACAGCAGCAGAGACAAAAATCATCTAAGAGTGCCAGAATAAATTTGGAAATTGAACTGAAAAGCTTTCATTTGAAAAGAAATGGAAATAAAGAACTCAGAGAAGACATTGTAGAGAGAAGCAAATTAGACAAAGGAAGTTGTCATGACAGTGTGGAGCAAAAAGAAACTCAAGGGTGGATTCATAGGATAAACACTCAAATTCTGGCTTCAGTAATTACCTTTTATAATCTTAGGAGAGTGATGTTATGTCTCTGTGCCTCAATTTTCTTATCTGTAAAATGAATGTTAGGATTAGATTAACTCTATCATATCTTCTTATTCTTTTTTTTTAAATTTTATTTTATTTGCAAAACATATGTCTGGGTAATTCTCCAACATTAACCCTTATATAGCTTTCTGTTATAAATTTTTCCCCCCAATTCCCCACCCCTCCCTAGATGGAAGGATATCCACTACACGTTAATTATGTTAAAATACTTGACAAATCGATTATATGTATACATATTTCCAAATTTAAAGGAAACACAATGTAAGCAAACATCAATCAAGAGTATGGGAATGTTATGTTGTGGTCCACATTTCACATTTCTCTCCCTGGGTGTATATGGCTTTCTTCAGTGAACAATTGGAAGTGGTTTGAAACATTTCATTATTGAAGAGAGCCATGTCCATCAGAATTGATCGTCATATAGTATTGGTGTTGCCGTGTATAATGATCTCCTGGTTCTGCTCATTTCACTCAGCATCAGTTCATGCAAGTCTCTCCAGGCCTCTCTGAAGTCGTCCTGCTGGTCATTTCTTACAGAAACATAATATTCCATAATATTCATATACCATAATTTATTCAGCCATTCTCCAATTGAAGGGCATCTACTCAGTTTCCAGTTTCTACCTTCTTATTCTAGAAATAGTATTTTACATTTCAAATTCTGTGGTTTGTTAATGTTTATAGAGTAAAACTGAGTGCTTTTTAGCTGTGGTTTCTACTACTGTCTGGACAGATAGAAGCTGAAAATGTTGGTCAGAGGATGAGGAGTAATGGGGTAATAGAAACCATAACAATTGATGAAAGTTGCTAAGAATCTAGTTTAAATTAGAGGTAAGAAAAGCTTCCTCATAATTAAGAGCTATCTGAAATTTGAAGTGGCTGTCTGAGAGTTAATATGTTTCTGTTCATTAGAGAAGTACAAGCACTGGTTGGGTAACCAATTACCACTTATTTCGTAGATTCTTTTCCTGTCAAATTACCAGTTATATTAGATAACCTCTGAATTTCCATCTAAATCTGAAATTCTGAGATTCTGGGAATAGTACTAGGGAGCTAATTATCCACAGAAGATAATCTTGGGGGAAAAAATAGCAACAACAGTCATAGACTTTGATATCGATACATCAATAAAAGGTGAATAAACAAAGTGAATTTGATATTTTAATTCAAAACTATTAATATGATTAACTGATATCACTTTTGGAATGACTAATGAGAAGTTTGTGAAATAAGAAGGGTGAAGATTGTTCAAAATTATACATTACAAATGTTGACAGTATGACATTGATAATTAAGAAAATTTATTAGTTTAATAGAAATTCTGAAAAGAATTTTTTTTTAAAATTTAATTAATTTTTTTTTATTTGCAAAACATATGTATGGGTAATTCTTCAACATTAACCCTTACAAAGCTTTCTGTTACAAATTTTTCCTCCCTACTCCCTACCCCTCCTCTAGATGGCAGGATGTCCACTACATGTTAATTATGTTATAATACTTGACAAATCAAATATATGTGTACATATTTCTACACTTATTGTTGTGCAAGAAAAATCGTTATCTCTAAGAAAGAAAAATCAGATAAAGGAAACACAATGCAAGCAAATATCAATCGAGAGCATGAAAATGTTATGTTGTGGTCCACATTTCACATCCCTCTCTCTGGGTGTATATGGTTTACTTCAGTGAACATTTGGAAGTGGTTTGAAACATTTCATTGTTGAAGAGAACCATGTCCATCAGAATTGATCGTCATATAGTATTGTTGTTGCCGTATATAATGATCTCCTGGTTCTGTTCATTTCACTCAGCATCAGTTCATGCAAGTCTCTCCAGGCCTCTCTGAAATCGTCCTGCTGGTCGTTTCTTACAGAACAATAATATTCCATAATATTTATATACCATAATTTATTCAGCCATTCTCCAATTGAAGGGCATCCATTGTTTCCAGTTTCTAGCCACTACAAAAAGGGCTGCCACAAACATTCTTGCACATGTGGGGCCCTTTCCTTCCTTTAAGATCTCTTTTGGATATAAGCCCAATAGAAACACTGCTGGGTCAAAGAGTATACGCAGTTTGATAACTTTTTGAGCATAGTTCCAAATTACTCTCCAGAATGGCTGGATCCATTCATAGCTCCACCAACAATGCATCAGTGTCCCAGCCTTCCCACATTCCCTCCAACATTCATCATTATCTTGAAAAGAACAAATTTGATAGTGATTTCTACTAAGACCAAAATAGACAGAGATGATAACATATATAGAGAATATAAAAGGTTACTAGCTATGTTCTCCAACTAGATCACAAAACTGATAGAAACAAAATATAGTTATATCAGACTTCAAAACTTGGAGAAACTTGGTGGCATTTTTATATTAAAAGGAGAATATTAAACATATTTTGCCTTGCCTTACTGATAATTAATTATTTCATAAATTTTTTGGGGGGATGAAGAGGATTTTTATCTTGGACTGACTAAATCTAATCAATTAATAGGAATTGAGAGATGAAGTATAAAGAACAAAAGACTTGTAACATTACCATCCATCTTTAACATTTCACAATAAATAATGAAGGAAATTCCAATTTACTCTTACATGTACATATAAGTTTATTGAATTAAATCTCAAAGAGTAAAGGTAGGTGGTATAGTGAATCGGACATTGAGAGACAGGAAATCCTGAGACGAAATCCTGTTTCAAATATCTACTAGCTGTGTAACCTTGGGTAAGTTATGTATCCCTTGACTACCTGAATTTCTTTGCTTATAATATGAGAGACTATAATAGCACCTTCCTCTCAGGATTATTGTGAGGAACACATGAGATAATATTTTTAAGTGCTTAGCAGAGTGCATGGCATATAGCACGTGATTAATAAATACTTGTGCCCTTCCCTCCCTCCCCTTATGACAGAAAGGATTCCAAGACTCAATCTGAGATTTCTTTACTATAGGCTCTGATATGAATGTGGACTTCTCTTTGGCAAAATTAATCCCTTGTTATGTATGCTTTATTCTGCTCCTCTCTTATCTCTTTAAAAATGCATTTTATTTTCAATTTATGGAATAAAACAAGTCTTTTCATAATATAGAACAATAAAAAAGATGAATGCACAGCAAAATGCAAATCTGCTATGCACAACTTGCTATTACTTTTAAATATAAAACAATTATTATGTAAATTTTGTTTTCCCTTCTTTTCTTCCCTCTTCCCCACCCTAGAGATGGTCAACATTAGACACAAATAGCTGTGTTCGTGTGCGCGCGCGCGTGTGTGTGTGTATGTATGTATTCATGTGTAAAATTACTCTATAAATACTTCTATTTTTCAGTTCTTTCTCTGGATGCAGATAACATCTTTCTTCATATGTCCTTTATAGTTCATTTGAGTATTTTTTAATAGTCAAAAGAATTTGTTTACTCAAAATCCCTCCTAAGATAACATTGCTATTACTATATATAATGTTCTCTTGGTTTTGCTCATTTTGATTTTCATCATTTTCATAGTCTAATTATTATCTTCTTCTTCCTAATCATTTATACTTCCTGTCTGTCTACTTGATTATTTCCTTCTACATACAAACAGCCATGTATATATACAAGTGTATATATACATGTATATAAACAAATGTACATATTTGCATGTATGTATGTATTTATGCATGTGTGTCTACATGTATGCATATATTTTAGTTGAGTTAAATAGTGACTGATAACAAGAAGGTGATAATGGATAAAAGGAACCTAATTCCTGCTCTTTAAGAGTATTATTGTTATGTGAATGGACACATTTAATTTCTCATCTGCTGTATTTTTTTTTCCTTCTTCCCTAGGAAGAAGAAAAACATGTTTAACCTTTCTGAGTCTTACTTCTCTCTTCTATAAAACAAAAAATAATCTCTATGCTTATTCATTCATAGATTTGTGATAAAGGAGACATTTTGTAAACTCTGAAGCAACTGAAGACAATTGATTTATTTTCATAATTATTCCCCACTGAAATATTCTATATACTTCTCCAAAATGAGTCATCAGAGTCAGACTTTAATAAAAGCTTACTTATGACATTCATAATAGGGAATTAAGCTTAAGTATTCATACTGGTTAATGTTCTAACATGTATTTCATCAACACTCAAAATCCCACAAAACATACAAAAGGTGAGCACTTCAAGCATGTTGGTTGAGGTAGTGGATATGGGTTACAAGTAGAAAGAGGTCTATGTCAGAAACCTTGAAACAAAATTGAATCATAAACCTAGAAACAACTTTCGTTCAATACTTATTAATTCTGCAGATGTGTATTTAGTTCTTACTGTGCACAAAATACCATTATAGAGAACGCAAGATTTTAAAATTGTAAGCTCCTTTAGGGCATGTTAAATGGTGATTTATCACCTCATTTCATTCCCACTACTTAGCTCATTAGTTTCCACCTTGTAAGAGCTATAGATATAGATTCCTGATAAAGTAAAAAGTTTGGATGAGATTCAGGCCCTTCCTTCATGGTCCTTATAATCAAATGTAACATGGATACTTACATTCAATTGAGTGTCATATTAGAGATATGCTAAAAAGATAAACTTTAAACAATAAAAATTTATACAAATATTCAGACTGCTTACTGTTCTAGGAATCATTATGAATTTAACAGCACTGGGGAAGTATTCCTAGAGAAGGAAGCTTTAAGTTAAGCTAAATGACAGTTGGGAATTTAGTAATCAAACAATAAGCATTTGTTAAGGGTCTCTATATTGCCAGGCTAAGCACTGTGAATATAAAAAGGAAGCAAAAAATGAATAACAAACAAACAAACAAAAACAATTTCTTCAGTCTTTAGGAGGCAACAAGCAAACAAATATGCATAGCAAGCAATATACAGGATAAATAGATAATAATTAAAGAAGGGAGACAATGAAATTAAGAATGGCTTCCAGTAAAAGATGGAATTTTAGTTTGAACTTAAAGGCAGCCAGAAATGTCAGTAATTAGAACAGAGGAGAGAGTATGTTTTACACATGAGAGGTGGCAAAAGAAAATGTCCAGAGATGTCAGTGAAAGGAGGAGTGAGCATTTTGATATGGGGACATAGTGAGAATTAAAAGAAGGAAATATAAAAATTCTAGAATTTTCCAACAAGTTGCAGAATGCTTAGTTGGAAATCTGGGAGATCTAATTCTAATCCAATCTCAAATACTTCCTAGTTGTGGGATGATGGCCAAGAAACACAGCTTCTGTGTCTTAAGTTTTCTCAAGTGTAAAATGGAATTAATAATAGCAGCTACTCCCATGATTATTGTTAGTATCAAATAAGATAATAATTGTTAAATACAGCAGAGAATTTGGCACAGATTAAGTGCTAAATAAATGTTGGTTTTCTCTTCTTTTCCTTTCTATATGTAATAGAAAGTCATATGGTATAAAGATAGATAATGAGGATGAGGCTAGTTATTTGAGAACATTGTCAGATAATAGACTCAGCATGCTATACGGTAGGTAGTATAGGGCCATGATTTTTAAAGAGAAGAATAATATGAAAATGCTTTAAAGGAAGGGTAATTGCTGGAGGAATGTGGAGGATACTTATGGGAGTTTCTATTAGTAATCTACTAGTCTGATACAGGCATGTATTAAGGGAATGTTTAATTGTAGGCAGCAGATATTATTTTTCTGAAGTCTTTTTTTCCCCCAGAGGAAGAAATTCAGTTCAGAGAAGTAATGACTTACCCAAGATCATATAGAATATTCATAGATGAACCAGTGTCTTGATGGCCTGGTTTCTTGATGGCCAATGGAATCAATGTTCACTCACACCAAATATTACTGTTCACCAGCATCTTTACAAAATTTCACAGGAATAGCAGGTACAATGCTTGGAAGGGGTTGATTTCCTCCCTTGACTTTTTTGGAATAAATCTTTATAAAGCAACAGCAACCTTTGCAGATAATTTTCCCTAAGAGGAGTGTGCTCTGGGAATGTTTAAATTCATTTATACTCAGTGCTTTCTGACAAAGCACCAGGGCCAGACATCTGATAAAATGCTGATTGTTGGCAATATAGAGAACAGTCACTGTTTTCTCATAAAACTCACTCAGGTCTTTCAGTACCTTGGAGGCATATAGCCCTACACACTGTGATATTTCAGCAAGCACTTCTATGTTGAATATACATTATAAAGACACAGTTTTAATATAAGAAACATAAATTCAGCAGCTAGTTCTACCTGACATGTAGGCAAGAGTTCTGGGCTGTATTTGGAGTTTTGGATCTCTTGTCTTTGCTTTTCACTTAGTTTTTGTATGACCTCAAGTCAGTCATTAACCTCTGTGGGCCTTGGTTTACTCATCTCTAAAATGAAGAAATTAAACTTGTCTTTTTCTTTCTTTTTTTTATTATTAATACTTTTTTATTTGCAAAACATATGTATGGGTAATTACTAAACATTAACCCTTACAAAGCTTTCTGTTACAAATTTTTCCCCCCTACTTCCCACCCCTCCCCTAGATAGCAGGATATACTCTACATGATAATTATGTTAGAATACTTAAGTCGAATATATGTATAGTTATTGCTACACATCATTTTTTTTTGTTCAGGAGAAATCGTATCTATAATAGAGAATAATCCGATAAAGGAAATACAATGCAAGCAAACATCAATAGAGAACATGAAAATGTTATTCAACTTGTCTTTTTCAAAAATGCCTTTAGAATTGAACTTCTCATATTCTATGTGACAATCAGTTATAGTTTAAGATCCTTTTTTGTACCATTAATGATATAAAGCATATCTTGATGGAAGAACACTGGCAAGGAAGGTTATTTAGGCCTAATTTTGGATTCACCTTTTGTGTGATACTGATCATCTTGAGCCAAGTACGTATTTTAGTGGCTTTCTAATCTAAATTAATCATTTTATAATTAAACAAATGAAGACAAAAGAATGACTTGTTGTATTAATAAGTAAGGAGTAGCCATGACAGAACTTGAACTCACATTCTCTGATTATAGACCTAGAGATTTTTTTTCCCTTCATTCTACCATGTTGTTTTTTAAGACTTCATGTTGTCTGTTTCAGCTCTTCTTTCCATATTTTTTAAAATGAGTTCCTCTGCAAAGTCTCTTCTAGCTTTGAAAATTATGTATTCTATATTCTCAGGCACTCTTCTCAATTATCATTGTATGTAAACTATGTATGTAAACTGTCTATTAATCTGCCATCCCTATTTATCTCTTCCTGCTCTGTTATTCTATAATCCTGAAGTATAGAAATGTCATCATAGCTTATTAATATTGCATGCCAATAATTTTTATATCAGATAATATTGATGAGTATGAATTGTATCTCTGAAATCCCTATTAAATATGACTTGCTAAACAAAAGACCTTTGTAAATGAGATTATATAAAGAAATCTTAATATATTTGAATTTCCTTGGCCATATATGCTACTTACCTGTGTGACTTTCTGTTAGACTACATGACTTTTTATTTCACTGATACCCTGGGTATGGGGAATATTGAGTTTAGGAGTGGGGAATATATTTTTAATGTGCTTATTTCATACTATTTCATTACAAGTTTCTTCTTTGATCTGAATCAACTGATTGATTATGGAAAGTTAACACATCAGTGAGGGTTAATGAGGTCTAGTTTTTGAAGAGCATATCCACTGAATCACTTGATTGGGAGCATTCATTCTCTAACAATCCTAATGTAGGTTAGAATTGTAAAGTTAGCCAATATGGGGTGCCACATTTGTAAATGGATAAAATTTTTAGGAGTATTTACTATTGGCAATAACTATAAATCTATTCAGAAAAGTTAGGTAGCACAGAGAATAAAATGCAAGACCTGAAGTCAGGAAGACTCATAGCTCTGAATTCATATCTGGTTTCAAACACATGCTAGCTGTGTGACCCTGGGTAAGTTACTTAAGCCTGACTGCTTTAGTTTTCTCATTCGTCAAATGAGCTAGAAAAGAAAATGGAAAATCATACCAGTATTTTTTCCCAGGAAACCCAAATGAGGACATAAAGAATCAGACACAACTGAAAAATGACTGTATAACAACATTCATCTGCTTAGTCTGAATGAAAGGTGAATTTTTTTCCCCAAAATTCCTATTGTATAACATCTTGCTTAGTTCAGTCTAGAGTTAATGCTATTTTTCAGCATTTGTGTATACATATATTTGTATAGCATATATAGTTATGCACAATTATATTTTACATATGTTATATATATTAATGTCTGTCATATAAAAATATTTAAGGGGCTCTCAATTAATGTTTCTTTTTCAGGGGCAATTTATATTTAGATGAACATTCAATCAAAAAAACTATGACCACATAAAATTAATATCATTATTATTGATTAGGGTCAATTGAGAACATTCATCTTAGAGATTTACAAATATAACTTGTTATAATTTAGTCACTCCTAGCAAAGTAGGCATTAAGAGAAATTCTACTGACAGGAGTTTTGAGAGATAGCTGTCTTATTTTGCAATAAAATTAACCTGTCAGAAGGTGTTTGAGATGTTCTCACCTTTCCAATTTCATCTATTTTAGCTAAGTATCACCCTCCCACCCTCATGACATTTTATTGAACTCTGTGCCTGTGAAAAATATTCACTTGAGTTAAATTTGTTATTGTATTTGTAATGAATAGGAGGAATTTTCTGAGGGTACATATGCATAAGAAATTGTAGGCAGGGATTCATTTCTTCTCAAAGACTGTGATAGAGCCTTAACTGGCATGATTAGTTAAACAGCAGTGACAATACTACCTACATGCATAGCTTTCTCTGATGTCTTTTTTTGACACTCACAATAATCCTGGTAGGAAGGGAAGATGCTATTAGATCCATTTTACAGATGAA
>JAJPUD010012668.1:0-35706 GCA_023553655.1 Myrmecobius fasciatus | reverse complement strand
CGTCTTCTTCTTCTTCTTCTTCTTCTTCTTCTTCTTCTTCTTCTTCTTCTTCTTCTTCTTCTTCTTTTCTTCTTTTTTCTTCTTTTTGGCTGAGGCAAGTGGGAAAAGTGACTTGCCCAGGATAACACAGCTAGGAAATGTTAAGTGTCTGAGTCCAGATTTGAACTCAGGTCCTCCTAATTTCAGAGCTGGTGCTGTATCCATGGCACTGCCTAGTTGCTCCCATATAAAAATTTTCATTATGCTTCCCCTACTTTTAGACAGAATTCAAGAGACATTATTCCTAAGTGAGATCTTTTTGCCTTAGAGCATACCTCATAATAATGAATAAAATCTTGTTTTTAATACCTTTCACCACTCCTTTTCATATGTTCCTTTTTGAAATATGGCCCAAAAAAGTTCTCAAGATATTTATGTGATTCCAGTGCTCTTTCCACTGAAAAAATATTGATATCATAGACCAAGAATTGGAAGGAATTTCTGGAATTCTCTAGCTCATTCTTCACTGGACTTTCCTGTTTTAGTTTTTTAAACTTTCTGCTTTACAATTTTCAATTGAGTAGCCCATGTCATTTTGGGATATCTCTAATGGTTAGAAGATATTTTTTTTCCTCTAGGGATTTTTTTTAGCAATATCTACTCATTCCCAATCTTTGCTGGAACCAATAATTATTTTTACATTAATGAGTTTGTTTTTTTGTTTGCTGTTTTTTTTAATTTTTTATTTATATATTTATTTTAAGAATCAAGTTATTTGACTGGTTTTGAATAACTCTAAATGTTTTAATCACACTTCTATATATTGACAGTGAGAATATATTCAAAGCATTTGGGCTCTTCTTCATCCTTAGAAAGTTCCATAATTTTATTTATTTATTTATTTTTATTTTAAGCTTTTTATTTGTATAACATATGTATGGGTAGTTCCCCAACCTTGATCTTTACAAAGCTTTCCAATACAAATTTTACCCCCAGTCCCCTCCCCTCCCCCAGATGGCAGGAAGTCCACTACATGTTAATAATGTTGAAATGCTTGAGAAGTTATGCAAGAAAAATCCTATCTACAAGAAAAAAAAAGAATCAGACAAAGGCAACACAATGCAAGCAAATGTCAATAGAGATCATGAAAATGTTACATTGTGGTCCATATTTCACGTCCCTCTTTCTGGGCGTATATGGTTTTCTTCAGTGAACAACTGGAACTGGTTTGAGACAATTCTTTATTGCAGAGAGCCATGTCCTTCAGAATTGATCATCAAGTAATACTGTTGTTGCTGTGCATGATGATCTCCTGGTTCTGCTCATTTCACTCAGCATCAGTTCATGCAAGTCCCTCCATGCCTCTCTGAAATCGCCCTGCTGGTCGTTTCTTACAGAGCAATAATATTCCATAACATTCATATACCATAATTTATTCAGCCACTCTCCAATTGATGGGCATCCCTTCAGTTTCCAGTTTCTAGACACTACAAAAAGGGCTGCCACAAACATTCTTGCACATGTGGGTCCCTTTCTCTCCTCTAAGATCTCTTTGGGATATAGGCCCAGTAGAAACACTGCTGGGTCAAAGGGTATGCACAGTTTGACAACTTTTTGAGCATAGCTCCAAATTGCTCTCCAGAATGGTTGGATCTGTTCACAGTTCCACCAACAATGTATTAGTGTCCCAGCCCTCCCACATCCCCTCCAACATTCATCGTTATCTTTTCCTGTCATTTTAGGCAATCTGACAGGTGCGTAGTGGTATCTCAGAGTTTTGTTTGCTGTTTTTAAATGAGGATCAGCAACAACAACAATAACTAACATTTTTGTAGTTCTCTAGAATTTGTAAAAAATGTCTCATTTGGGCTTCACAATGTTTTGGTGTTAGCACTGCCAGTATTATCATTCTTGTTTTGCAGGTGAGGAAACTGACACCAAGAAAAACTTGTCCAAATTGAGAATAACTTATAATTATACAGTTAACATAATAGGCAGGATTCTAATCCAATTACCTCTTACACCAAACACAGGACTCTTTCTATTCTACCAAGATGACTTTGCATCTTCAATATACTGCAAAGAATCCCAGAAATTCTGAGATGACATTTTATTTTATTTAATCCTGAAATTAAATACTTTCCACATCTGTAGATGTAAGGGAATGGCAAGGGCTAATTATTTATTTAAATTGTGTAAAAGTATTCTGTACATATTAATTAATTGTAGTGGTAGCTATTGTTAGATGGAGAAAATAAGAGTTTACTTCTTTCCCTTATTTAGAGAAACTTGATTTTTTTTCAGTCATTTCAGTAATGGACAACTTTTTATGACTTGATTTGGAATTTTCTTGGCAAATATATTGCAGTGATTTGCCATTTCCTTTTCCACTTAATTTTGCAGATGAGGAACTAAGACAAACAGGATTAAGTTACTTGTCCAGTGTCACACAATTAAATAAGTGAGTTCAGTCTTGAACTCAGATTTTCCTGAATCCAAGATCAGTGTTCTCTCACTGTATATCTTGTTAAAATTCAGGAATTTACTTGCTAAAACCATATGCTAAGTTTATTTTTTAAATATAACAATAATTTTGGAATAGGAAAATGGCAATTTTGAATAAATAAAGGAGAACAAAATTCAAAGTCTTAAAAATCTGTGAACCTATTTCTTTAGGTCAAATGATGAGATTATGATAAGTAGTTTGTAAATTACCTTCTAGTTGTACATCTTATATCTTATAATCTCATTTTTTTTCTACCTGTCAAAGTATTACCTCATTCTAAATTCCCAATAAACCATATAGGTCATGACAAAAGCATCAATAAAATCAGAAAACACAGTATAAGGGGAAAATAACAAAATAAAACAATGAATTTAAGGAAAAAAGAAAAAAAAATAAACACCTGAGTTGAAAGCCCTGATTGTGATGTCTGCTACTTGTGTGATACTGAACAAGTAACTCCATACCACTTCATTCTTTCATTCTCTGGACTTTTCCAGCCACCATGGCTCATCTAATTGTTTCTCTGCTCCATCAGCTACCTTCCCCAATTGGTGAATTCTTATTGTCAACTCTATTTTGAGGAAAGAATTAAAGTAATCATTCTTTATTCTCCAGATTTTGCTATAAGCACCTAACATAAACATCCCCTTCTCCCTTTTTCAGTTTTTTTGCATGTATGCATGCATGCACATGCCCTCTTGCGTGTGTGTGTGTGTGCATGTGTGTGTTGTCTTCTTTTGGAATGAAATTGTCAGTCAATAAGCATTATTAAGTTCTTACTATTTGTAAGTACTATATTAAGTACTAGAGATATTACCCCCCCCCAAAAAAAAGACAAAATACCATCCCCAATTTCTTTGCTCACAATCTAACAGTAAAGACAACAAGGAAACAAATATTTACAAATAAGAAATAGAGAGGAAAAACAGGAAATAAAGGAAAGAAGGCATTAAGATTCAGACAATTTGGGAAAGGCTTCTTGTAGAAACTGGGATTTTAATTGGAACTTTAAAGAAGTCAGGGATATGAAGAAATGGAGATAAAAAGGGAGAGGATTGGCATGCAGGACAGTTAGAAGAAAATAAGTGGGCCCTAGGGAAGGAATGCTTTGCTTGTGGGACATCACAGAAACCAGTTTCACTGGATCAGAGTAAATCGTGTGTTTTTTGGGGGGAGCATAAGGTATAAGAATACTTGAAAGTTGTAGGATGGATATAGAGGATGTAGAACAACAAAAAAAGAGATTTCACATGTTATCTTGGAAGTAAAATAGAGCTGAGATTGATATTGACTGAACTTGGTTTTAGGAAAATAATTTTGGCAGATAAATGGGAAGTGGCCTGGGGTATCAAAAGGATATATGACAGGCAGACTAAAAAGCAGGCAATTGTAAGAGACCAGAAACAAGGTTATGAGGGCTTACAATATGATGGTGGCAGTACCATAGGAGAAAAGGGAACTTGTTGAAAACATGTTACAAAGTTGAAATAGAGAGGCTTTGGTAACTGATTGAATATGAAGGGGGGTAGTGAATAACACTGAGGAGTCAAGCATGGTATCTGTGTTTTGAGATAGGAGACTGTGAAGATTGTGGTATCCTTGATATCAATAGGGAAGTTTATAGATGAGAATGAGAGTTTAAACAGAAATATAAGTTCAGTTTGGGGTATATTGTATTTAAGATAGCTACTAATCATGCAGTTGGAGATGCATGAAGGACATTTAGCTATGTGAGCCTGGAGATCAGCAGAGAAGATAAGAAAGGATAGGTAGATTTAAGAATCTCCAGTACAGAAATAATTATTAAAAGCACAGGAGATGGTCCCAGGAATTAGTCCTGTGAGATGCCGAAAGATAATAGCCATGACTTTGACGAGGATCCAGAAGAATACACTAAGGAGTAGTCAGCTAGGTAGAAAGAGAATTTGGAGAATATGGTGTCCCAGAAACCTTGAGACAAAGCAAATATCAAAGAGTATAGACAGCATCAAAATTAAAAGAGGGATAAAGAAGGATTTAATAATTAGGTGAACATAAGTAACATTGGAGACAACTGTTTTGGTGAAATAATAAGGTCAGGACACAGATTGTAGGGAGTTAAAAAAGAGTGAGAGAAGAGGAAGTAGAGGCATCTATTTTAGATAGCCTCATCAAGGAGTTTTGCGGCAAGACTCAGAAAAAATATAGAGGAATAGGACAAGAATCAAGTGAGATGTTTTGAATATAGGGTAGACATGGATATGTTTGTAGTTAAGATGGAAAAAGACTAGTACAAAAGGAGAGATTTAAGATAGTGTAGGGATTATAACAGGGGCAAGCTTTGAAGGACACAAGATGAAATGGGATCATTTGTGCAGGAAGAAGGGTTTACTTTGGATAGAAGTAAAATGCCTCTGTGTGCTAAAGTGGTAACTGTGTAGAGATAAGTTTATTGAGAACAAGGAATCTTTTTATTACATTTGGATGTTAACTTTCAGCAAATTTCATGATACAATCATTTAATAAATGGTGGGTCACTTGACTTTCCCTATGAGATTCTGTTCTTATATGTGAAAAATGAATGGATTGATTACATGGTTTCTAAGTACTCTTCTAATTCTAAATAGTATGATTTAAACTTCCATTCCTTTAGTTTCCTCATATATAAAATTCAGAGTAATATTTATTTCACAGAACTACTGTAATAAAAGTGTTTTATACATATATATACACACATATATATGCGTGTGTATGTGTGTTTGTATAATGTGTACATTGTAATTTAAATCTGAGTTATTATTTTTTATATTATTTCCCTGCAAGGAACTGTGGTAGTTATACAGTATTTTTGTTTAGGTCTGAATATGTTATACAACAAAAAGTATTACACTTTTGTATTTGGTGTGATTCCATTTACTTTCAGTAAGCCAGTAAGCCCACTTAACAGGCTTAAAACATTCTTCTTAGAAATACTTAAATCTTATTACCTAGGGGCCTCCATGAAACTACTATATTTTGTCCTTATAGGTGTTTAAATGTGCCTCTTACTTGAAAACAGACTTATCAACCTCTTCTGTTGCAACTAACTACATTCTCATATGGAACTTTCATATAGATTTGAAGTACTATATAATTAACTTTATATATGTATGCATGTATAAATGCAATATGGTTATACGCATATGTTTGTATGTATACACAAGCATCTCTATGTGTATAAACAAGCACATACACACAAACATGCCCACAATTTTTTGTATTAAAGCTTTTTATTTTCAAAACATATGCATGGATAATTTTCAACATTTACCCATGTAAAACCTTGTGTTCCAAATTTCCCCCTCCTTCTCCCCACCCTTTCCCCTAAACAGCACGTAATTCAATATAAGTTAAACATGTGCAATTCTTCTATACATATTTCCACAATTTTCATGCTGCACAAGAAAAATCAAATAAAAAAGGAAAAAAGTGAGAAAGAAAACAAAATGCAAGTAAACAACAACAACAACAAAAAACTTGAAAATGCAATATTGAGATCCATACTCAGTTCCCACAGTCCTCTCTCTAGGTGCATATGACTCTTTTCATTACAAAACTATTGGAATTGGCCTGAATCATCTCATTCTTAAAAAGAGATGCCTCCATCAGTATTGACCATTGTATAATCTTTCTGTTGCTGTGTATAATGATCTCCTGGTTCTGCTCACTTCACTGAGCATCAGTCTCTCCAGGTTTCTCTGAAATCATCCTGCTGATAATTTATTATAAAACAATATTCTACAACATATTCTACAACCATAAACTTATTCAGCCATTTTCCAATTGATGGGCATCCACTCAGTTTCCAGTTTCTTGGAACTACAAAATGGTTGCCACAAACATTTTTGCACATATGGGTCCTTTTCTCTTTTTTTTTGATTTCTTTGGAGTACAAGCCTCGTAGAAATACTGCTAGATCAAAGGGTATACACAGTTTGATAGCCCTTTGTGCATGGTTCCAAATTGGTCTCCAGAATGGTTGGATCGTTTCACAATTCCACCAACAATATATGTGTCTCAGTTTTCCCACATCGCTTCAAACATTCATCATTATATTTTTCCTGTCATCTTAGCCAATCTGGGACATGTGCAATGGTACCTCAGAGTTGTCTCAATTTGCATTTTTCTGAATAGTGATTTAGAGAACCTTTTCATATGACTAGAAATGGTTTTGATTTCTTTATCTGAAAATGATCTGTTCATATTCTTTGACTATTTATCAATTAGAGAATGGGTTGAATTCTTATAAATTTGAGTCAATTCTCTATGTATTTGGAAATAAGATCTTTATCAGAACCCTTGAATGTAAAATTTTTCTCTCAGTTTATTGTTTCCCTTCTAATCTTGTCTGCATTGGTTTTGTTTGTATAAAAAATTTTTAACATTAATATAACCAAACTTATCTATTTTGTATTCAACAATGTACTCCAAGTCTTCTTTGGCCACAAATTCCTTCCATCTCCACAGATTTGAGAGGTAAACTATCCTTTGTTCTTCTAATTTGCTTATAATATCACTCTTTCTGTCTAAATCATGAACCCATTTCGACCATATCTTGGTATATGGTATTAGGGGTGGGCCATTGCTTACTTTGAATTTGAATATTACTTGCAATATTTTCTCCTTCATCTGAGAATTCTGAAATTTAGCTACAATATTCTTTGGAGCTTTCATTTTGGTATTCTTTCAGGAGATGATTGGGGGATTCTTTCCATGGCTATTTTACCCTTTGTTTCTAGGATGTAGGACAGTTTTCCTTGATTTCTTGAAAGATGATGTCTAGGCTTTTGTTCATCATGGTTTTCAGGAAGTCCAATAATTCTTATTTTGTCTCTCCTAGACCTTTTTTCCACGTTAGCTGTTTTTCTGATGAGGTGTTTTACATTTTCTTCTATTTTTCTTTTTCTTTTTTCTTTCTTTTTTTTTTTTTTTGATTTTATTTGACCCAATTATTCTCTGCCATCTTGGCTCCACCCCCTCCCCACTCAACATTGTTAAAGCCTATTGGAAATAGGAAGTTTACTTTGTAGGAATCTTTCCTATTACAAATTCCAGGTTTCTAGCACTTACCTGATGTTGTCATCTATCTTCTAATATGCTTCATTTTTTTTATTAAAGCTTTTTATTTGCAAAACATATGCATGGGTAATTTTTCAACATTGATCCTTGCAAAGCTTTCTGTTACAATTTTTTCTCTCCTTCTCCCCATCCCCTCCCCTAGATGGCAGGAAGTCTAATACATGTTAATTATGTTAAATTACTTGACAAATCAAATATATGTATACATATTTATACAGTTATCTTGCCGTACAAGAAAAATCATATCTACAAGAAAAAAAAGCCTGAGAAGGAAAACAAAATGCAAGCAAACATCAATAGGGGGCATGAAAATGTTATATTGTGGTCCACACTCAGATCCCATAGGCCTCTCCCTGGGTGTATAATATGCTTCATTTTAAAGCTAGAATTTTATATAAATGTGATATTGAATTATTATGGTATCAGAGGAGTTTAAGCTGAAAGGGACCCTAAGGAATATTTATCTATCCTATCCCTTTCAGTTGATAAAGGAGATAAGGAGGACTAGATAATAAGTAGGAGTTATTAATAAGCTAGGATTTGAAGGCATGATTTTGTATCCAAACTCAAGATTATCTCCCTTACAATTGAACCTGCTTCATTTGAGCCTTACAGTAATCCTGTAAAATATATGAGCCAAGAATTATTCTCCATCTTTCACATATAGGGATGATAAAACTTAGAAAGTTTAAGTAGTTAATTCATATAAATCCCAAATCCTCTATGTAGTAATTAGTAAGACCTCTGTATCAGTGGCATTATTGATGGCTTCCAGACCTCTAAATTCATAGACACCAAAGAATACCTGAAAGGTCAACAGAAAAGATCTGTGGAATTAGAGTGGGACCCCAGTGCATAATTCCTGCAAACCTAGCCTCAGGTTCCTGTCCAGACTCCAGCATCATCAAGATGGGACATCTGAATCGGGAGCAGTTCTGGAGGCTTCTGGACCTCTCAGCCCAGGAACACCAGAGATGACATGAAAGATCAGTGAAGAGAGTCTGTGGCAATGAGGGGGGAGTCTGATATGTAATCCTAGGGAAGTCTGGATCAGTGAAACCCCAAATCTGGCCAACACACTTAAACTTACAGTTACAGTGAGGTGGGGTCACACCTAATAGCTCTAGGCCATAAAAGAGTACTTGTGGTCAAATTCCCAGAAGGATTTCTGAAAATAGCTGCACAAATTTCCTGAAGTTTTGGACAATGCATCCTCCACCCTGGAAATAGAGCCTTACTTTAATGATTAATTTAATGCTGAGTAATAGGCCAGGAAAATGAGTAAAAAAACAAACAAAAAAATTCTGATCATTGAAAGTTATTATGATGACAAGGAAGATCAAAATACACTCAGAAGATGATAACAAAGTCAAAGCTCCTACAACCAAAGCCTCCAAGAAAAATAAGAATTGGGCTCAGGCCACAGAAGGGCTCAAAAAGGACTTTGAAAATCAAGTAAGTGTGATAGAGGAAAAATTAGGGAAAGAATTGAGAGAGGTGCAAAAATAAATAGAAAAAGCTAATAAAGAGAAAAATTCCCTAAAAAGCAAAACAAAAAAACAAAAAAACAAAAAAAACAAAAAAAAAGAAAGAAAGAAATGGAAATATCTCATTGGGGAAAAAATGACCTGGAAAATAAATCAAGGAGATATAATTTTAAAATTATTGGTCTTCCTGAAAGTCATGATCAGAAAAACATTAACTTTTGAGAAATTATAAAGGAAAATCATCCTGATATTCTAGAACCAGAGGGCAAAGTAGAAATTGAATAAATCCACCAATCAGCTCCTGAAAGATATTCCAAAATAGAAATTCATAGAAATTCCCAGGAATGTTATACACAAATTCTGGAGCTCCCAGGTCAAGGAGAAAATATTGCAAGCATCAAGAAAGAAACAATTCAAGTATAGTAGAGCCAGAGACAGGATAACACAAGATTTATCAGCTTTGACAATAAAGGATCAGAAGGCTTGGAATATGCTATACTGAAAAGCAATGGAGCTAGGATTGTAACCAAGAATCACCTACCCAATAAAATCCAGTATAATCCTTCAGAGGAAAAGGTGGTCATTAAATGAAAGAGAGGATTTTCAAGCATTTGTAATGAAAAGACCAGAATTGAATGGAAAATTTGATTTTCAAATACAAGACTCTGGGGCAGCATAAGGAGATAATCAGGAAAGTGATACCATAAGGGAACTTAATAGATTTATCTATTTACATTCCCACTTAGGAAAATGATACTTGTAATTTTTCATTATTATGGCAGTTTGAAGAAGTATATGTATACAGAGGGTATGAATTAGAATTGAATATGAAGGCATAGTATCTTTTCCTAAAAGAAATGATGAAACTAATGAGTGAGAGAGAGGAATGTATTGGGAGAAAGAAAGGGAAAGGGAGAAATGAAATGATGAAAATTATCTGCCATAAAAAGGGCCAAGAAAATACTTTTACAATGGAGGGGAAGGGGTAGAGTAGGAGATGAGTGTGTGAACCTTACTCTCATCAGAATTGGCTCAAATAGAAAATAGCATTCATATTCAGTAAGGATATAGAAATATATCTTACCCTGCAGGAAAATAGGAGAGAGATGGGATATGGGAAAGGAACAAGGGTGATAAAATATAAGGCATATTGGGGAAGAGAATAATCAGTAGCAAAACACTTTAGAGGAGATACAGGGTGAAAGGAAAATGAATAAATGGGGAAATACAATTAGCAATAGTAATTGTAAAAAAAAAAAAATGAAGCAAGTTTCCCTGATGGAATATTATTGTTCTCTGGGAAATGATGAGCAGTAGGTTCTCAATGAAAAAAAAAAATTTGGAAAGTCTTCCATGAAAAAAAGTAAAATATATGATACAAAGTAATAGCAATCTTCTTGGATGACTTCTTGGATGACTGTTATTCTCAGTAATACAGTCATCCACAACTACACTGAAGGAATTAAGATGAAAAATCATATCCATATCTAGAAAAGGAACTGTTTGTGTCTGAATACATATCAAAGGATTCTCTGTTTTTCTCTCTATCTCCCGCTTTATTTTTAACTTCATTTTTCTTAAGAAGTTTTATTTTCATTAGGGTGGGAGATCTATTTTTCTTTCATAATGACTTATATGGAAATGTTTTGTATAACTTCACATGTGGTTACTTAACTGTGAGTGGGGATAAGGGAAATACCTTAAAACTCAAAAATCTTAAAACAAATGTAAAAAAAAATGTTTTGAATGCAACTGTGGGGGGAGGAGACAAAAATAAATAAATAAATAAATAAATAATTCATGATGCTGTGCTGTCATGATCCTTATATATTCAGTTTGTGACTAAATAGATGGAATCCCCTATAAAACTTAGGTTCTGATAAAAATGCAGAAATGAGAATTTTGTTCTTCCATGTAAATGCATGTATAAATGAAGAAGTATTTATTTGGTCCTTAATTTATGTAAAGGGATGTATTAAGCTCCAGAGATTCATATTGAAAAATAAGCTAAGCCATACTCTCAAGGAACTCAATCCAACAAGGTTAGGCAATAGTTAATGAGATAATAAATATTTATTAGTTGTAAACAATGAAATAGACATTTGCTTAGTAGTAGGACAACAAAGAAAGCTACTTATTTGGGGTTGGGGAAAACCAGAGAAAATATACAAAGAAGTATGTACAAATAGCTACCTACAAATTAAATTCAAAATATTCAATAGAGAAAAAGCATTAAAATTAAAGGGGATTGGGAAAAGCTTGCTGAAAAAGGTGGCATTTTATCTGGGAACTGAAGGCAGTCAGGTTAGCCTGGGGGCAGAAAGATAAAGTAAATTCCAGGGTACTGGATAACCAGTGATATGGAGTGCCTTTTTGGAAGAAAAGCAAGAATGGCTGTGTCTTTGACTCAAAGACTGGGTTGAAGCGGGAAAAGAAGTTGGAATACTAGAAAAGTGGATGTGAGGAGCCTAAATTATAAATGGTTTTAAACAACAAGGATATTATATTTCATACTAGCGGTCATAAAAAAACTACTTTAGTTTATTTAGCAGAAAGGCAAAATGGTCAGGCAGGGCAGCTAGGTTGAAAAGTGGATAGAGTATCAGCCCTAGAATCAGGAGGATGAATTCAAATCCAGCCTCAAACATTTTCTAGCTGTGTGATCCAGAGAAAGTAACATTATACTTTTTGTCTCCATTCCTCATTTGTAAAATGAGCTAGAAAAGGAAGTGGCAAATCACTTCATTATTTTTGCCATGAAAACATCACTGAAGGAATGCAGAATCATGAAGTGATTCAAGAGTAAGAACAATCAGACCTATGTTATAAGAAGATGAATTTGACAACTGAGGTATAGATGGATTAAAGTACAGTCTTGTGACAGGAACACCAATCAGTCTGCTATTGTAATATTTTGGTTGTAAGATAATGGAAAGTCTACACAAGAATGTTAAGGTCTGAGAAGAGAAGAGGATAAATTAAATGTGAGAGATATAAAAGTAAAAGTGTCAGGTCTTGACAATAGATTGATAAGCAATTTTGTGTCTGTATTTAGAATGACATAAAGGAAATTTAGCCTGCATACAAGATGAAAAAGACCAATATCATTACATAAAACTATAACCATTTCTGATGAGCCATTTGAATGGGCCAAATATGTTGATGCTAAGAACTCACTTTTTTGAGTCTTAAAAAATCCCTGACAATGTTCTATGTTTTTTCCTCTTTTCTATTGGTGATTACCAATAAAGGGAAACTTCAATATTGAATGAATAATTGTGTTCAGAATCTTCAAGTCAACAAGCATTTATCAAACACTTACTATGTGCCAGCTTTTGTTCCATGCATATTAATTTGGATTGGTCCCAGAGGACAAAAATAATCTGAAAAAGATGAAAAAAAGAGAAAGATTTCCAATATACTAAAGGGAAAATGATTAGAGATCCTGTAAAATGAAACATATTGTCTTGTGACATTATGGCTTCACCATCACTGAAGGTCTTCTTGGGAAAGCTAGATGGTCAAATGTCAGAGATGCTAATAAAGCCATTGGCATCCAGTAAATGATAATATCATTTGCCTCTCTGGTTTCTTTCTATTATACAAATTTGTGAAGGTTCATACATGATGAAACAGTTTTTAGAAACAGAAATAATAATCAATGAAGTGGCGAATATTTGAACCTGGTTCTTAGATCAGTGCTCCTCTAACTTCTCCACCCAAGTTTAACATCATGTGTCTATTAACTTTCTCAATACAATTTTTTGCACAGCTGCTGAAAGTAAAGGTAAGTGGGAATAGCAACTGCAGAATCATTTACTTTTTTAAATCCCTTTAACTCTATTTTCACAAAAACTGAATTAGACACTATGCTCTCCAGTTCACCATTTTACCTTCAGGCTTCTCATAAAAAGTTAAACAAGTTACATAAGGGAACAGATGCTGCTACTCTGCCACATATCAGAAAAAGTGAATCATCAGAAAATATAAGCTCCACCAAATGTGGCATTTTTGATTTAAACTTCAGATTAGTTCAGCAGTTGGCTTTATGTGTTACAGAATATTACTACTACAAATTTTCCTAAAATACCAATACAAAGATGTGATTAAATCTGCCTTCAAGGTTCTATTTCCTCCAATTTACAGAGTATAAATTGCTTTCTAAAGGTTCTTTATGTTTCCAAATAATCCATGCTGTTTATTTTTTTTCTAAGAAGTAACCACAGTCCAGGGATAAGGACAGTTGAAGATGCATTTTTGGAATTTACGCATGTTTAAGATCAGATTCAATTGGCTTCAATTATTAGCCAATAAAAATGGATTTCTACATCAGAAAGTTATTTTTCTAGTAGTTTAGTAAATTTTAGACAGTGAACTCTGAATTACATTTTTTCAGGTCTATATGGGACTTATTTCAAGTATGGCATAACTCAATATGAACTATTAACAGGATTCCATCAAGCCACTAACCACTTTCAGTTAGTTTCAGTAAACTATTTTTAAAGGGGCAATTCTCTACTCTAATTCTTCACTGTTCATTTAGGGGTAGAATAGGGCTTTACTAAAATAGTTAGCCAGTGGAATTGTGGAATTTTTGTTCTCTACTGATTTCAATATTAAATATTTTAATTGATAATTATTTGCATATTTGTTTTTCCCTTAACATCACCTTTGAGAGGTAATGGTAGTAGCTTATATTAGTACTCATATTAGTAGCTCATATTAGTACCTTATCTTATTTGATCCTCTTTCCCAATAATCATTTTATTTCAACTGGATTTTCTTTGTAACCTTTTTGCTCAAAAGTCAGCAAGAATCTATCAAGAATACACAGATACTGCTGATCTCTAAGAATCCAAAGAAAGATAGAAACAATGTGTTCTTTCAAGTAGCTCACAATATAACAGGGGAAACAAAATGTTAATAACAATATACAAATATGTCATATATAGGATAAAAGGAGATCATCCAAGAGGGAAAGTATTTGCAAAGGTGGGCAATGAAATCTTGAAGGAGGTCATTTTTAGTTAAAAAAAAATGAAGAAAACAAGAGAAGGAAAGGGATAAAGACAAAGAGGAAGAGAATTCCACACAAGAAGTAAAATGAAGTATGAAAGAATGTTTTGTGAAGGAACAAGAAATGTTATTTCTAGTGTCACTAGATCACAGAATACATGAAGGGAAGTAAGGTGTTAGAAGCCTGGAAAGGTGGGAAGAGATCAGTTTATGAGGGATTTGTTGTTTGTTTGGTTTTTTTTAGCAGTAATAGGGAATAGTTATTTTTTGAGTTGGGGGTCAAAGTAAGGAGGGAGATATGGGAGAAGCGATTAAACCTGTGCTTTAGGAAAATCACTTTGATAGCTAAGCAGAGGATAGACTGAAGTGCTGACGGATGAACAATAAAGCTTTACCTGCATGTAGAATAAGACTGGGAAAAAGACTGGTATGTTATTCATAATCAGTAAAACCACACATTCAAGATGACATAAAAGTGTTATATTTAGACATAGAGAATCAGGGTTCAAACTCTTCCCATCCCTTTGCCAAATAAGGAATTAGAATATTTAGAGTTGAGTAGCACATCTGTCACAAACATATGGGACTTTAAACAAGTAATTTACTTTCCTAAATCTCTGCTTTTGTATATGAAAATATGAGTGGTGTTGGACTAGATGACCTCTAAGTTAATTTCAGGTCTAGAGTCATGAAGCTGTGATCCTAGGTCTTAAATCCAGGTTTTCTGTGAAGTCCAGTGCTCTTGTTACTATAGTGTATTGACTTTCCATTTATCCTAGAGTATAAATGATTGATATATGATTTTTTCAGAGCAAGTTATTATAAAGAAGAAAAACAGATAATCCTGAGGACATGAAAATAAATGAAGAAATACAGAGGAGACAAATGTTGCCAAGGTTTAATTTTAAATATGCTAAATTATATTATTTATATGTATTAAGAATTTAATTATGTCAAGAGATAATCTATCCAAAAAATAGCCATGAAAATGATTGTAGTTAGAATCTACTTCAAATTTTCATCCAGTCTAATATTACTATTTCATATACAAGGGAGAATCATGTGTAAGAATAAATGTTTTCTTTAAATAAATCTTACTTCAGACAACCCAGAGGGGAAAAAAAAATCAAGCAAATTAATTAGAGACTAATTATTCAATCAATTAGTATGTTAACAAATATTTATTTAGTGTTTTTTTTTTATGTAAGCAGGCTAACCTCTGGAGACACAAAGAAAATAAGTGCATTTCTTGTACTCAAAGTACTTACATTCTACTTAGGAGATAAAGTAAATAAAAGGCACTTGCATTTTTAAGTTAGAGAACATGAAAGGCAAAAATTAAAAGGCAAAATTTTCACATTTGGTAAATTAGAAAGGGTCTCATATTCTTTTGAGTTGAGTCTCAAAGGAATCCAAGGATTTCAGGAAGTAAGGGAGATGAGGAAGAACATTTCTTGGAGAATCAGCAATACAAGGGCAGAAAGAGGAGGAGAGATGTCGTGTTCAAAGAATAGCAAGATGAGCAGTATGGCTGGAGAAAAGTGGAAGAAATCTAGAAAAAGTAGGAAGAGACCAGGTTTAAATAAGTTCTAAGTGACATGGAATCTTATATTTGATATTAGAGGTAATGGGAAACACTATGAATTGAAATGGTTAAACTGATAGTTTAGGAAAATAACTGCTTCAGTTTTGTAGAAAATGAATTTGAGTAGAGAATTACTTGAGGCAAGGAGAATGATTAGAAGCCATTAATTCAGGCAAGATGTGATAATGGATTGAATTAGAATGGCAGGCATGAAAATAGAGAGAAGATAACATATGAACATTATTGTGTTGGGGAAAATGGCAAAATCTGGCATGTGACTAGACATATAGATTGAGTGAGAGGGATACTTTGGGGATTACAACAAGATTAAAAACTTTGATAACTAAGAAAAGTGATTATCGTATTCTTGACAGGACTACAAATTTTTAGAAGAGCAGTAATTTTTAGGATAAAGATGATCACTATTTTAGACCTATTGAGTTTGAAATCCATAGAGGACATCTAGTTTGAAAATCACTTTACAAATTGACAGCTATATTTCTTAAAATTATATATTATATGTATATGTTTAAAGATATGAATGTATATATGTAAGTATATATGTATTTATGTATATGTGTATATAAACTTATATTTTTACTATGATATGTGTTTTTACATATAATTTGCTTCCTTCTCTCATTTCAATCAAGTTCTGAAATGGATAGAGTGCTTGACTTGTAGTTCTGAAAGAAAGGAGGATTTATTAAGAAACTATTATGTGCTAAGCACTGTACAAATATCTATCTCATTTGATTCTTATAACTCTGGGATGTAGGTGATATAATAAGCCCCATTTTACAAATGAGGAAACTAAGGCAGACAGAGGTTAAGGGACTTTCCAGGAATCACACATTAAATATCTTAGAAAAAAATTAAACTTAGGTCTTGCTGATTCAGGGCTGCAATATGCCTTTAGTTGTCATCTAATTACCCTTAAGGTAAGCCTTTTTTTCCCCTATTTTATCCTTGCCTTTCATAACCTGAAGGGCAGTAGGAAAGTCACTTACCCTTCTGGATTCTTGGTTTCTCATTTATAAACTGGGCATAGCAATATCCATAGTTCTAATACTTCAAAGGTTTGAGATGAGGATATCAAACAACTTTGCAAACAAAGGTGTAGACATCAGTTACTAATTAAGCACTCGTGTTCTAGGCATGTTTCTATATATTAGTAATACAAAAATAAAAAAAAATATAGCAATGTTCCAGCCTTCAAATAATTAATATTTTAATAAAATTTATGTTCATTAAAATATATTTCTAATGCATAAATGATTTTAGTTGGGGAGAATAAATTTATTATATGAAGCAATAGTTGTAATTTATCAAAGAAAATTCTAATAAAATTGGATTTCTATCATGTATAATTTTATATTGCATATGTGTGCAAAAATTTAGTCATGACAATCAATTAAGCTAACATCCAATATTAGGTTTATCACCTATTACAGCTTTGCCAGGACAAATGAAGTCACATAGATGAAGTCATGAAGCCATTTATTTGCACAGTATCCTTTGGTACACAAGAATATATCTAGATTTATGATTTCATTCCAATAAGAAAATTCAGTTCACCAAGGCAGATAAACAAGTCCTCTGCAACTTGTAGTTTTTTAAATATTCCAGAGGCAACAAGAGGCTAATTTCCTTATCTATGATCATATATGTGTTATCAGGGTTCTCAAACTTTTTCATCTCAAGATCTTTTCTCACAATAATAAATTAGTGAGGACTCCAAGAGATTTTGTTTATATAGGTCATATCTACTGATATGTACCATATTAGAATGCTTTTTGTATTATTGTGACAATATTTTCAACCTCACAGATCTCCTAAAAAGATTTAAGTGAATCCTATCAGGCCCAGAGAACATTTTGTAAAGCATTGAATGAGTATATGTCAGGGACATTACTCAAATAAATAGAGTGATGGACATTAAATCAAAAAGACCTGAGTTCAAATTCAACCATTGACACTTTAAGTTGTGTGATGTTAGATAAATTGCTTAATCTCAGTATGTTAACTATTGTTGTTATCATGATTCTATGTCCACTCAATTTGTTATAGTAAAAAAAGAGCTAGTATTTATATAGTGCATTAATGTTTGCAAAACATTTTGCATCTAATATTTCATTTGATTTTCACAAAACACTGGGAGTTAAGCAATCATCACAATTTTATAAATGAAGAAAGAAACTGAAGCAGAAAGTATATAAGATGCATCTCAGAGTCCCATAGAAAATAGTTGACTGTGACTATATTTAAACTCAGATTTTTCTAATTCTAGTTCCAAGGTTCTATCTACTGCACCCCAATCATATAGTACTTATATATATATATATATATATATATATATATATATATTTAAATGCATTTTATTAAAGCTTTTTAATTGCAAAACATATGTATGGCTAATTCTTCAACAATGAGCCTTACAAAGCTTTCTGTTACAAATTTTTCCCCCTTAGTCCCCACCCTTTGCCTAGATGGCAGGAAGTTCACTACATGTTAATTATGTTAATGAAAAATCTAATATATGTATGCATATTTCCACACTTATCTTTCTGTGCAAGAAAAATCTTGTCTACAAGAAAAAATCTGAAAAAGGAAACACAATGCAAGTAAACATCAATAGAGGGCATGAAAATGTTATGTTGTGGTCCACATTTCATAGCCCTCTCTCTGGGTGTATATGGCCTTCACTGACCAAATGGAACTGGTTTGAAGCATTTCATTGTTGAAGAGAGCTATGTCCATCAGAATTGATCATCATATAGTCTTGTCATTGCTGTGTATAATGATCTTCCTCGTTCTGCTCATTTCACTCAGCATCAGTTCATGCAAGTCTCTCCAGGCCTCTATTGCTTTCCATCTGAACTGCCTGAGCCCCTGCCTGAGCCCCTGCCCAACTGAAATAGACCTGCTATGGAGCTCTTCAAAGGTATTTTCTGCAAGAAATTTTTTGTAAACCAAATATTTGTGTTAAAAATAAGACCTGAGGCTTAATCTTCTGTTTGTTTGAGAGGAGGTCAGAGGAGGGCACAGAGTCATGTTTTCACTCTGCCACCTTGACTCCACCCCTCCCATATAGTACTTATAGATCCAATTATTCATATTCACGATGTGTACTTCATTTTTTCCAACTTCTTTCTATCCCATCAAGAAGTCTTTTATTCAAATCTACAAAAACTTTTATGAACTGATACTGAGTTTAGTTTTCAGAACGTTGATAACGTGCATAGGAACAGCAATGTGGCATGATGATCTACTGTGACAGAACTAGCTTTTCTCAACACTATAATAATCCAAGACAATTTCAAAGGATTTATGATGGGAAAAGGTATGCATTTCCAGAAAAAGAACTTAGGAGTATGAATGCAGAACAAAGCATACTATTTTCGCTTTTTGTTTTTTCCTTTCTCATCTTTTTTCCACCTTTTCTTCTGATTCTTCTTTCATGACATTATTGATGTGGAAATGTATTTATATAATTGTAAATGTACAACCATTACCAGATTGCTTGCTGTCTTGGGGAGGGGAGGAAAGGGAGATAGATAAAAATTTGAAACTCAGGATCTTATAAAATTAAATATTGGAAATTGTGTTTACATATAATTGGAAAAAAAGCTATTAAGTAAATAAAACCACAAAATAAATAAGAAAGAAGTTAAGGAGGTAAACAAAATGTTAGAAAAGTTAGATATTATAGATCTTTGGAGGAAATTAAATGGAGACAGAAAGGAGTTTATTTTTTTCTTAGCAGTTCATGGAACTTCCCACATCCCCTCCAACATTCATCATTATCTTTTCCTGTCATTTTAGCCAATCTGACAGGTGTGTAGTGGTACCTCAGGGTTGTCTTAATTTGCAATTAATGCAAAAATCTTAAATAAAATATTAGCAAAGACATTACAGAAAATCATCCACAGAATAATACACTATGACCAAGTAGGATTTATACCAGGAATGCAGGGATGATTCAATATTAGGAAAACTATTAGCATAATTGACTATATCAATAACCAAATTAACAAAAAAAATGAGAATCTCAATAAATGCAGAAAAAGCATTTGATAAAATCCAACATCCATTCCTATTAAAAACACTAGAGAGTATAGGAATTAATGGACTTTTCCTTAAAATATTCAGCAGCATCTATTTAAAACCATCAGCTAGCAATATATGTAATGGTGATAAACTGGAATCATTCCCAATAAGTTCAGGGGTGAAACAAGGTTGCCCACTATCACCATTACTATTCAATATTGTATTAGAAATGCTAGTTTTGGCAATAAAACAAGAAAAAGAGATTAAAGGAATTAAAGAAGGTCATGAGGAAAAGAAGAATTTGCAGATGATCTGAAGGTCTACTTAGAGAACCCTAGAGAATCAATTAAAAAACTATGAGAATCAATTCGCAACTTTAGCTAAATTGCAGGATACAGAATAAATGGACATAAATCATCAGCATTTTTATACATTACTAACAAAATCCAACAGCAAGAGATACAAAAATAAATTCCATTTAAAATAACTATCAATAGTATAAAATATTTGGGAATATATCTGCCAAAAAAAAGTGAGGAACTATATGAGCAAAACTACAAAACACTCTCCACACAAATAAAGTCAGATCTAAACAATTAGAAAAATATCAAGTGCTCTTGGATAGGTCGAGCAAATATAACAAAGATGGCAATACTACCTAAATTAATCTATTTATTTAGTGCTACACCAATCAAACTCCCAATAAATTATTTAACTGATCTAGAAAAAATAACAACAAATTTCATCTGGAAAAACAAAAGGTCAAGAATTTCAAGGGAATTGATGAAAAAAAAAAAAAAAAAGAAGCAAATGAGGGTGGCCTAGCTGTACCAGATCTAAAACTATATTATAAAGGAGTGGACAACAAAACCATTTAGTACTGGCTAAGAAACAGAGTAGTGGATCAGTGGACTAGGTTAGGTTCACAGGACAAAATACTCAATGACAATAGTAATCTAGTGTTTGATAAACCTGAAGACCCCAGCTTTTGGGATAAAAACTCACTATTTGACAAAAACTGCTGGGAAAATTGGAAACTAGTATGGAAAAAACTAGGCATTGACCCACACCTAACACCACATACCAAGATAAGGTCGAAATGGAATCATGATCTAGATATAAAGAATGATATTATGAACAAATTAGAACAATGTAGGATAGTTTACCTCTCAGACCTGTGGAGATGGAATAAATTTATGTCCAAAGAAGAACTAGAGATCCTCATCAATCACAAAATAGATAATTTTGACTATATCAAGTTAAAAAGTTTTTATACTAACAAAATGAATGCAGACAAGATTAGAAGGGAAGCAATAAACTGGGAAAACATTTTTACATTCAAAGGTTCTGATAAAGGCCTCATTTCTAAAATATATAGAGAATTGACTCAAATATATAAGAATTCAAGCCATTTTCCAATGGATAAATGGTCAAAAGTTATGAACAATTTTCAGATGAAGAAATTGAAACTATTTCTAGTCACATGAAAAGGTGCTCTAAATCACTATTGATCAGAGAAATGCAAATTAAGACAACTCTGAGATACCACTACACACCTGTCAGATTGGCTAAGATGACAGGAAAAGATAATGACGAATGTTGTAGGGGATGTGGGAAAACTGGGACACTGATACATTGTTAGTGGAATCCAACCATTCTGGAGAGCAATCTGGAACCATGCTCAAAAAGTTAATCAAACTGTGCATACCCTTTGACCCAGCAGTGTTTCTACTGGGCCTATATCCCAAAGAGATTTTAAAGGAGGGAAAGGGACCTATATGTGCACGAATGTTTGTGACAGCCCTTTTTGTAGTGGCAAGAAAATGGAAACTGAAAGGATGCCCATCAGTTGGAGAATGGATGAATAAATTATGATATATGAATGTTATGGAATATTATTGTTCTGTAAGAAACGACCAGCAGCATGATTTCAGAGAGGCCTGGAGAGACTTGCATGAACTGATGCTGAGTGAAATCAGCAGAACCAGGAGAACATTATACACAGCAACAAGACTATACAATGATCAATTCTGATGGACACGGTTCTCTTCAACAACAATGTGATTCAAATCAGTTCCTATTGCTCAGTGATGAAGATAGTCATAACACCCAGAGAGAGACCTGAGGGAACTAAGTGTGAACCACAACACAGCATTTTAACACTTTCTGTGAATATTTCCTTGCATTTTGTTTTCCTTCTTAGGTTGTTTTTTTTTTTTTCTCTCTCTTTCTAGATCTGATGTTTCTTGTGCAGTAAGATAACTGTATAGATATGTATACATATATTGAATTTGTCACATAATTTAACATATTTAGCATGTATTAGATTACCTGTCATCTAGGAGTGGAGGTGGGGGGAAGAAGGGGAAAAATTTGTTTTGCAAAGGTCAATGTAGAAAAATCACTCATATGTTGTGTAAATAAAAAGCTTTTAATTTAAAAAAGCTATTAAGTAGGAAAAATAAAATAACTATAGACAATATTAAAAAAAGATTTTTATTCCTCTGACATGGTCTCTCTGTACTAATGTCATTATCATTGATTCTCTTTTGGGCATGTAATACATGCTATATCATGTTTAGAGTCACTTTACTTTCTATACAAAATGTTGAGTGAATGTTGCTCCTATGTCCTAGCCAACTCCCATACATAAATTAAGTCTTCTCACATTGTCTCAAGAGATTTGTGAAATGGAAAAAAAAATCCATTGAATAAAACAAGTCAATTAAAAATTCAATTGGCCAAATACAAAAGGAGTTAAAAAAAGGTTACTGAAGAAAAATAATTCACTAAAAATTAGAACTGAGCAAATGTAAATCAAGGACTCAATGAGACATCAAGAATCAGTCAAACTAAACCAAAAAATGAAAATAAATAGAAGAAAATGTAAAATAGCTCATTAGAAAAACAACTGATCTGGAGAGACAGTCTAAGGATTATTGGACTTCCTGCAAACCATGATGAAATAAACAGCCTAAACATTATCTTTTAAGCAAATCATCAAGGAAAACTTCTTTGATGTCCTTACATAAGAAGGTAAAATAGGCATTAAAAGAATCTGGAATCTGATAATCCAACAGGCAAATAAATTGGTTTTGCAGCCAACAATCAACTATCCAGCAAAACTGAACATCATCTTTCAGAGGAAAAGATGGATATTTGATGATACAGATGAATTTCATTTATTTCAGATGAAAAGACCAGAGGTGAACAAAAAAACCTGATCTCCAAATATAGAATTCAAGAGAAGCATAAAAAGGTAAAAAGGAAAGAACTTTTGAGGATTATTTCTCTGCTATGGGTATACTTAGAGAGTACACATATAATTTAATTTTATTGTGATCATATAAAAATATAGGTGGAAAGGGGATTGTACTGGGAAAAGAAAAGGAAAATGGATGCAAAAGTAGGGAAATTTCATCTCATGAAGAGGCAAAGAAGAACTATTGTAACTAAGGGAAAGAAGGAAGGGGGATGAACATTGTGTGAATTTCACTCTTGTCATATTTGGCTCAAAGAGAGAATACCAGACATATTTAAATTTACAGACAAACTTGATTCACCCTATAGGGAAGTGGGAGGAGAAAAGCAAAAGGAAAGGGGGAGGCTAGTAGAAGGGAAAAGAGAAGTAGTCAGGGAAAGGTATAAGAAAGGGGGAGGGGCTATAAAAGGGGAAGGCTGTTTGAGGGAGGTGGTGCTCCGAAGCAAAATACTGAGGAGGAGGGAAAGGGGGAAAGGAAAGAAAAAAGAATAACCTGTGGTAAATAAGATGTTGGTAAATGCAGAATTATTCATTTTAACTGTGAATGAGAATGGGGGATGAACTCTCCCATAAAACAGAAATGGGTAGCAGACTGGATTAAAAGCCAGAACTCTACAATTTCTTATTTATAAGAAACACATTTAAAGCAGAATGAAACATACAGAGTAAAGGTAAAAGATTGGAATAGAATCTTTTTTGCTTCAGGTGAAGTATAAAGAGAAGGGATAGCAATCCTGATCTCAGATCAAGTAAAAACATAGATAGATCTAATTAAAAGAGATAAGGAAAGAAACTATATCTTACTAAAGGATACCATGGATCATGAAGCAATATCAATACTTAACATACATACACCAAATTGTATAGCATCCAAATTCCTAAAGGAGAAGGTAAGAGAGCTGCAAGAAGAAATAGACAGCAAAATTATACTAGTGGGGGATCTCAATCTTGCTCTCTCAGAACTAGATAAATTGAACCACAAAATAAATAAGAAAGAAGTTAAGGAGATAAATATAATCATACAAAAGTTAGGATTGATAGGTCTTTGGAGAATATTTAAGGGACACAGAAAGTTGTATACTTTTTTCTCAGTGGTTCATAGAACCTATAGAAAAAAATGACCATATATTAGGGAATAAAACATTCAAAATCAAATGCAGAAAGATATACATAGTAAATGCATTTTCTGAAATCACAAGAAATAGAGCAAAAATTAATTGGAAACTAAATAATCTGATCATAAAGAATGAGTGGGTGAAACAACAAATCATAAAAATAAATGATAATTTCTTTTTTTCTTATTTTTCCACAAATGATAATTTCAAGATAATGACAATAATGAGACAATATACCAAAATTTATGGAATGCAGCTGAAGCACTTCTTAAGAGAAGCTTTATATTTCTAGATGCTTACTCTTTGGGGCCCACAGACAGCAGATAACAGGGGCAGAGTTCTGAGGACACTCAGAGGTGCATTCTGCCTGAGTCCGTCCTTCAGGAGGGCAGGAATGGTATTGCATATACCTCAGTAATGAGGAAGAGCCTCCTCACCCCTGTTATACTGTGAATGGGGCTCCTTCCTCCTGGATCATGTGAAGTGGGTAAACAGGAACTAGGGAGGGGGCTCCTCCCTCCTGGGCCAGGTGAGGAGGGGACTACCCTCCTGGATTGCATGGACTAGGAGATTATATAAGAGAGTCCAGGAGGAAACAAATTACTTAAATTTTAGAAAAATAAATTGAATAAACTATTAATCAATGTCCTAAAAATTATCTTCCGGGCTAGATGATTTACATGTGAATTCTACCAAACATTTAAAGAACAATTAATTCCATATTATGCAAATGATTTTGGAAAAGTAGGGAAAGAAGGAATCCTACCTAATTATTTTTATAACACAGACATGGGTTGATACACAAAATATATAGAGAAAAACAAGAGAGCAAGAGCAAGAGCAAGAGCAAGAGAATTCTAAACCAATTTCCCTAATGAATATTAATGTAAAATATTAAATAAAATATTAGGAAGGAGATTACAGCGTCATCCCCAGTATAAAGCACCATAAGAAACTTGGTTTTATACTAGGAATGCAGGGCTTGTTTAATATTAGGAAAACCATTAGCAAATTGATTATATTGATAACAAAACTAGCAAAAATCATATGATTATTTCAATAGATGCAGAAAAGGCATCTGACAAAGTCCAACACCCATTCCTATTAAATACTAAAGAGTATAGGAATACATGGAGTTTTCCTTAAAATAATCAATAGCATCCATTTAAAACTATCAGCAAGCATCTGATATAATGGGGATAAACTAGAATCATTTTCAATAAGATCTGTGTAAAACAAGGTTATACACTTTCCCCATTACTATTCAATATTGTATTAGAAAAGTTACCTTTGTCAATAAGCAAAGAAAAAGAGATTAAAAGAATTAGAGTAGGTCATGAGGAAACTAAATTCTCTCTCTCTGTATTCTTAGAGAACCCTAGAGGAACAACTAAAAAACTACTAGAAACAATTTACAACTTTAGCAAAGTTGCAGGAAACAAAATAAATCCACATAAATCATTAGCATTTTTATATATTACCAACAAAGTCCAGGAGCAATAGATACAAAAAAAGAAATTCCATGCAAAATAAATGTCAATAATATAAAATATTTATCTATCTGGGGATCTATCTGGCAAAAGAAAGTCAGGAACTATATTACCACAACTACAAAACACTTTTCACACAAAGTCAGATTTAATCTATTGGGAAATTATCAATTGCTCATGGGTAAGCTGAGCTAATAGAATGATATTATATAATAAAAATGACAACACTACCTAAATTAATCTATTTATTCAGTGCCATACCAATGAAACTCCCAGAAATTATTTCACAGAGCTAGAAAAATAATAACAATATTCATCTGGAAGAACAAAATATCAAAATTTCAAAGGAATTAATAAAACAAAATGTAAATGAAAGTAATCTAGGTAGAGCAGACCTAAAACTGTATTATTAAACAGCTGTCATCAAAGGCCTTTGGCACTGGCTAAAAAATAGATTAGAAGATCAGTGGAATAGATTAGGTTTGCAGGAGAAAATAGTCAATGACTATAGTAATCTAGTGTTTGGAACACCCAAAGACCCCAGCTTTTGGGATAAGAACTCACTATTTTACAAAAATTGCTGGGAAAATTGGCTCACACCTAACACCCTGTATCAAGATAAGATGGAAATTGGTTCAAGATTTAGACATAAGAAAATTAGAACAAAGGATAGTTTACCTCCCACATTTGTGAAAAATGAATCAATTTGTGACCTCCCAAAAACTCGAGTACCTTACTAACTGCAAAATGGATAATTTTGATTATAGTAAGTTTAAAAGTTTTTGTAGAAGCAAAAGCAATGCAGAAAAAAATCAGAAGGGAAGCAATAAACTGGGAAAACATTTTATATTCAAAGGTCCTGATAAAGAGCTCTTTTCTGAAATATGTAGAGAATTTATTCAAATTTATAAGAATTCAAGATAATCTTCAATTGATAAATGGTCAAAGTATATGAACAGGAAATTTTCAGATGAAGAAATTAAAACCTTTTCTAGTCACATGAAAAAGTGCTCTAAATAATTATTGGCCTGAGAAATGTAAATTAAGACAACTCTGAGATACCATTTCAAATCTCTCAAATTGGTTAAAATGATAAGAAAGCATAATGAGGAATGTTGGAGATGATGTGGGAAAACAGGGAGACTAATACATTGTTGGTAGAGTTGTGAAATTATTCAACCATTCTGGAGGGCAATTTGGAACTATGCCCATAGGGCTATTAAACTGTGAATACCTTTTGATTCAGGAGTATTTCTACCGAGCTTGTATCCTAAAGAGATCATAATGGAGGGAAAGGGACCCACACATGCTAAAATATTTATGGCAACCCTTTTTGTAATGGCAAGAAACTGGAAACAGTGGATGCCCATCAATTGGAAAATGACAGAATAAGTTATGGTATATGAATGTTATGGTATATTATTGTTCTATAAGAAATGATCAATGGGATGATTTCAAAGAAGCCTGGAGAGACTTTCATGAACTGATGCTAAATGAAATGAGCAGAACCAGAAGATCATTGTACATGGCAAAATAATATCATACAATGATCAATTTTGATGGATGTGGCTCTTTTCAACAATGAAATGATTGAGGCCAGTTCCAATGATTTTGTGATGAAGAAAGCCATCTACACTCAGAGGAGAGGACTGTGGGAACTGAGTGTGGATCATGGATCATAACATGGCATTTTCACTCTTTTTGTTGTTGTTTGATTGTATTGGGTTTTTTTTCCCATTCTTTTTTCCTTTTTGAAATTATTTTTCTTGTGCAACATGATATTTGTGGAACTATGTATAGAGGAATTACACATTTTAAACATATATTGGATCACTTGCCAACTGAGGAAGAGGGTGAGGAGAAAAGAGGGAAAAATAGAACAAAGGGTTTTGTAGGGGTGAATTTCAAAAATTATCCAGGTATATATTTTGAAAATAAAAAGCTATATTTAAAAAAAGAATTCCAGAGGAAGAGAAAATAGGATAATATCTGAAAATAAATTAAGGAGTGAAATAGGAAAGTACTGGGAGAATGGGAAAGGGAGAGGTGGAATGGTGTAAATTATTTGCCAAAAAAGAAACAAGACAAAGCTTTTGTAATGGAGGGAAAGAAAGGTAAGAAGGGGAAGTAAACAAACCATACTATATCAGAACTGGTTCAAAGAGGAAATAATATGTACACTCAATATAAGTAGAGAAAGCTATCTTACACTGCAGGAAAGAAGAATGGGAACGGGATACAAAAAGGGGAGAGGGTGATTGAAGAGAGGATGTATTGGGGGAAGAGGTGTTCAGTACCAAAACATTTCTGTGGAGAGACTGGGTGAAAGGAGAGAGAGACAAAAGCATAATCAGGGAGGAAATATAGTTACCAGTAATCACCATAAAATAATTTTGAAGTAAATTTCTTTGAAGAAGACCTCATTTTTCAAATGCATAAGGAACTGAGTCAAATTTATAAGAACAATAATGCATTCACCAATTGATAAATGATCAAAAGGTATGAATGATGCCCAAAGGGTTATTAAAACTTCTCATTTACCTAAAAATACTATTACTAAGCACAGATATTTTAAAAAATAAATTTTTAAAAGGAAAAAATATATGCACAATTTTATAGCAGCTCTTTTCTTAGAGCAAAGAATTGGAAATTGAAGGGATGCCCATCAGTTAGAGAATGGATGGATAAATTGTGGTATGTGATTTTGATGTGCTGTTATTCTGTAAGAAATGATAAGTAGGATGCTATCAGAAAAATCTGGAAAGGTCTCCATGAAGTCAAGAAAAGTGAAAAGTAGGATGAACATAGTAATAGCTAAGTTGTGGGGTAATCAGCTGTGAATGATTTTGCTATTCTTAGCAATACAATATTCCAAGATCACTCTTTAGGACATTGAAAAATGCTATCCATATCCAGAAGCATACTTTTTCATTGAGGTTTTGAAGGGGGGATCTATATTTTCTTTCCCAATATGACTTTTATGGAAATATTTTGCACAACTTCATGGGTCTTCTTAATGGGGGGTAGGGTTTGGGAGGAAGGAGGAGAATATGGAACTCAAAGTTTTAAAACAGATGTCAAATTATTTTCCATGTAACTGTGAAAAATAAAAAAAAAATAATACTTGGAAAAAAAATTAAAAGAATCTTTAGCAGATATCAACAAAAAAGGCATAGGATAACAAGGCATAGATGGGTTTGCACTATTGAAGGAAATAACCAGATAGATGAGTTCCTAGACATATTAGAATCAGTTGAGATCACACATTTTATCCACTGATTGTGATTCATCTAGACTTATTGAATTAAACTTAATGAGAGAAGTTAAGTGATCCTTTATGCTAATCCTACTAACCCTATTAGATGGCACCAAAAAATAAGTAGGTAGATCTGATTTGAGTAACTCTATTGTTTCTCAAGTAGGATGATTAAAGAGAAGAACACCTGCCTGATCTCTTCCCTATTACCTTCCAATTTTCTTCAGTTCCATAGTTCACCATATTCTGGGCTTGCTATGCTGCTAAAAGAGCAAGGTTGGAAGGAAATCATTTTCCTTTTTCTCTGAGAAGACCGAACCTATGATCCAGCTTCAAATAGAACCTCTGCACATTTAATCACACACTCAATCAATAGATATGAATCGCTTCAGTAAAAGTGCAATTTACACTAAACATAAAATTAAACATTATGGTAGAAAAGGCAGTCTTGTGTCTCAGAAGTCTGATCATACCCCAAATGAAGAGACATAAATTCTTGTAAAAGTTAGGTGATAAAAATGTGCAGCTTAAACCTATATGACCCAAATCAACTGAAATTTACAAGGTGCTTCTCTCTATAATCCAATCTCTGAGACACCGATTTTTATAGGCATCCATGGGTGAAAGCCAAATCTATTTTGAAGAACAGAGCCTATAAATTATGCTCTCTAAGCTTCAGTTTCAGGCAGGATTTCCTGTCCTACCCCATTTTTAGAGGATTTAGGGATAGATAGAGAGAGAAAAACAGAGTGGATTGAAAGCTTTTCTTAGAATATGGAGAGCTGGATTCCAATCCTGTCTTTGAAATTTACTAGTCCAGAATAGAAGATCAGGTATTTTCCTTCTCTGAGTTATAGTTTCCTCCTCTATAAATCCAAAGAAATAATCATTACTGGCTCTCATGCATAGTTATTGCTGAAAATAATGGTAAACTTTAAAATATTATAGAAATATTCATTTTTCTTTACATGCTAAGCAAATGAAAAGAAAGGATATTATCCGGGGGCAGCTAGGTGGCGCAGTGGATAGAGCACCAGCCCTGAAGTCAGGAGGACCTGAGTTCAAATCTGGTCTCAGACATGTAACAGCTGTGTGACCCTGGGCAAGTCACGTAACCCCAATTTAACCCAAATTCCCCAAAAAAAAAAAAAAAAAAAAAAAAAAAAAAAAAAAGGATATTATCTTTTTGATTTCTTTGTATATTGCTTGATAAATTGTTAATCACACACATATCGAATACTTAACATATATTAATTTATATTTATATTCAGTTGCATAACATTCAGAGCCAGTTGTTTAAAGAATTTTATATAAGTCCTCATGGAGATCATAAAAATAACTCCACAGAAAAGCTGAATTTAAAGGGATCTGAAATGTCACCTAGTCCAAACTGACCCTCAATTCTTTCCACAACCTCTCCAACAAGTGATTATCTAAACTTGCTTCCGGCTCTCCTTATTTTACAGATGGGCTTACTTGATGCTAAATGCATTGAAATCACTTAATTAAAATTATACTAGTGAGAATAATAATAGTTCATCGTGATGTACTACCAAATGAAAATTTATACTTTTCTCACAACTTTGTGACAAAAGTCATGCATGCATTTTTTTCCATTTTGTAGATAAGGAAACTGAGTTTAAAAGAGCTCCAATACTCTGTTCAACATCATGCAGCTACTGAGAAACTAAACCAAAAGTTGAAATTGCATCTCCTTATTCAAAGTCAAGTGCACTTTCTATTGTAATATCAATAAATGCATAACTAGATTGAGTGGGTCTTGAACCCAGATGTTTTACCTCCAAGTCTAATATTCCTTCCACCTTACAACTTCCCATCCAAAGAAACAATTGCTCCCTTCTATTTTCCGGTAAATTTTCTTAGCTATTTTAAGCTAGTAATAATGATAATATTTGCAAAGTGTATTGCATATATTATTTCATTCTATACTCAATACAACCCTATGTGTTGACTAATTAACATTATTTGTTCATTACTATTTAAATATCCCCAAACCATGAGAAGATAAATGATTTACCCAAAACCTCACAGCTACTGAAGGGCAGAACTAAATCTGAAACCACTTCTATAGATTTAAAATATGTTGCTCTTTCTTTTATAGTAACTTCTATTCCCAACTAAATGGCAGAACTAGTACTAGAATCTAGGTTTTTAACTTCCGAGTCTAAAGTCCTCTTAATAAATGCAAGCATCTAAAATATATAATAGGATAAGAGAAAGCATATCAGTGCAGTAATGAAACTATTATGCTTAAATTTCCCTGAATTGTTCTGCCTCAATTTCCCTGGTGGCAACCTCTCTCCGCCTTCTTGGCCGTTAGGACTGAGATAATTAGGAGCTTCAGAACTCTGGCCATTCTGGCATTCCAAAGAATCATAAAACTCCAGATGGCTTATCTTGGGGTATCCCCCGGGGCCCAGACTTCCTGTCTCTTTCTAGACCATCTTCTTGACCACCAACTTGTCAGAATTAAAAAGTTATGGTCCTTCCGGGAATTTCCACGCACCCGGTGCTCTGCTCCCCCTTGCCTTTGTTTCTCTGATATCTGGAGCTCTATAAAAGTTTCTGAAATTACTTATTCGTTTCTAGATGCTTCCAAGCCAGCTAGTATGGGTAGCCCAACTTCTCCAACCTCTAATCTCTGTCTTGGCTCAGTTTCTCCAGCATTACAAAATCTTCTAGGTTTCTTTCTCTCAAGCATCAAGAGTTTTCTAAAGGAGAAATGGAGTAGTCCAAAAGGAAATTGATAATTGCACAGAAATCATGCTCCAACATTCATCTAAATTAGGGTGCCAAAAATCTATGAAAATCTGGAATCTTTGTATCTAGGTTTTTAAAATAAAAGTACCTACTACAATCTGCAGTAGAACTGAACTTTTAAGTAGCATTACAGCACTTAGGTTCTTAAGGGAAATCAAAAAAGGCAAGTACTACTCCCAAATCACAATTACTTGGCTGTAAGGAGCATTATGATTGAGGATTTAAATTGTCTTTGACCAGTGACTAAAGGCAAGAAGTGTGTTACTCCTGATATTGTTATGTGTAATTCTTCCCTTTTTATCAACTTTCACAACTTGTTGGGTGATTGTGGAATTTGAATGCAATTGGTTTCTGTTGGAAGTTAATAGCTAGTTCTTTCAAGTAGGTAATAACACTCATGAGTCAGAAATACCAAGCTGCAGTGCTCTTTTACCTGCTGGTGCTTACAATAACACCTCTAGGGATTAAAAGGGGATATAATGGGAATGGGTGAATGTTTCTTCAAATAATATGGATGTGTGCCCAATAATGTGGAATGCAAAGTGTTTTCTTTTCTTTTACATTCTCCCCAAAATTATATTTATCTCAAGCAAGTTCTCTAAGTATAAATGCAATAAATGTTAAGATAATTGAGGGGGTGGTGTAATAGGGAGACCTTTTTTTTTTATTCCAAAAGGAGAGAATTTTAAAATGAAGAAGGAATTGATAATATGGTTTAGTTTCTTTTCTTTTTTATAAAATTATTTTATTTTATTTTATTAAAGCTTATTTGCAAAACATATGAATAGGTAATTTTTTAACATCGACCCTTGCAAAGCTTTCTGTTACACATTTTTCCCTCTTACCCCCACCCCCTCCCCTAGATGGCAGGAATTATAATACATGTTAATTATATTAGCATATTCGACAGAATGAATATGTGTATATATATTTATACAGTTATCATGCTATACTGGAAAAAAAAAAACCTGAGAAGGAAAACAATGCAAGCAAACATCAATAGAGAGGGTGAAAATGCTATGTGGTGATCCAGACTCAAATCCCACAGGCCTCTCCCTGGGTGTATGGCCTTGTTCATCACTGAACAACTGGAACTGGTTTAAAACATCTAATTGTTGAAGAGAACCATGCCCTTCAGAATTGATCATCATATACTCTTATTGTTGCTGAGTACAATGATCTCCTGGTTCTGCTCATTTCACTCAGCATCAGTTCACGCAAGTCTCTCCAGGGCTCTCTGAAATCCTCCTGCTGGTCATTTCTTACACAACAACAATATTCCAAAACATTCATATACCATAATTTATTCAGCCCTTCTCCAATTGATGGGCATCCCTACAGTTTTCAGTTTCTTGCCACTACAAAAAGGACTGCCACAAACATTCTTGCACATGTGGGGCCCTTTCCTTCCTTTAAGATCTCTTTGGGATATAGACACAATAGAAACACTGCTGGGTCAAAGGGTATGCACAGTTTGAACACTTTTTGAGCATAGTTCCAACTTGTTCTCCAGATTGATTGGATCCATTCACAGTTCCACCATCTGCATCAGTGTCCCAGTTTTCCCCCATCCCCTCCAACATTTGTCATTATCTTTTCCTGTCCTGTTAGCCAATCTGACAGGTATGTAGTGGTATCTCAGAGTTGTCTTAACTTGCATTTCTCTGATCAATAGTGATTTGGAGCACCGTTTTTATATGAATAGAAATAGTTTTAATTTCATCATCTCAAAATTGTCTGTTCATATGCTTTGACCATTTATCGATTGGAGAGTGGCTTGAATTCTTATAAATATGAGACAATTCTCTATATATTTTAGAAATGAGGCCTTTATCAGAACCCTTAAATGTAAAGATGTTTTCCCAATTTATTGCTTCCCTCCTAATCTTGTCTGCATTTGTTTTGTTTGTAGAAAAAAAATTAAATTAATATAGTCAAAATTATCTATTTATTATTCAATTAAGAGTTCCAGTTGTTCTTTGGACACAAATTCCTTCCTTCTCCACAGGTCCGAGAAGTAAACTATCCTATTTGCTTCTAATATCATTCTTTATATCTAAATCATGAACTCATTTAGATCTTATCTTGGTATGTGGTGTTAGGTGTGGGTCAAGCCCTAATTTCTTCCATACTAGTTTTGTTTCCAATTTTCCCAGCAGTTTTTTTTTTTTCAAATAGTGAGTACTTATGCCAAAAGCTGGTGTCTTTGGGTTTATCAAACACTAAATTGCTATAGTTACTGCCTAGTTTGTCCTATAATCCTATTCTATGCCACTGATCGACTACTCTATTTCTTAGCCAGTACCAAATGGTTTTGATGACTGCTGATTTATAATATAATTTTAGATCTGGTACAACAAGGCCACCCTCATCAACCTTTTTTTCATTAATTCCCATGAAATTCTTGACCTTTTTTCTTCCAGATGAACTTTGCTACAATTTTTTTCTAGATCTTTAAAATAATTTCTTGGGAGTTTGATTGGTATGGCACTAAATAAGTAAATTAGTTTGGACAGTACTGTCATTTTTATTATATTCGCTTGGCCTACCCATGAGCACTTGATGTTTTTCCAATTGATTAGGTCTACCTTTATTAGTGTGGAAAATATTTTGTAGTTTAGTTCATATAGTTCCTGACTTTTCCTTGGTAGATAGATTCCCAAATATTTTATATTAACAACAGTTATTTTGAATGGAATTTCTTTTTGTATCTCTTGCTGCTGAACTTTGTTGGAAATATATAAAAATGCTGATGATTTGTGTGGATTTATTTTGTATCCTGCAACTTTACTAAAGCTGTGAATTGTTTCTAGTAGTTTTTTAGTTGAGTCTCTAGGGTTCTCTAAGTATACCATCATATCCTCTGCAAAGAGTGATAATTTGGTTTCTTCATTACCTACTCTAATTCCTTTAATCTCTTTTTCTTCTCTTACTGCCAAAGCTAACATTTCTCAAACAATATTAAACAACAATGGTGAGAGTGGGCAGCCTTGTTTCACTCCTAATCTTATTAGGAATGGTTCTAGTTTGTCTCCATTACATATGATGCTTGCTTATGGTTTTAAGTACATGCTACTTATCATTTTAAGGAAAAGCACATTTATTCCTACACTCTCTAATATTTTTAATAGGAATGGGTGTTAGATTTTATCAAATGCTTTTTCTGCATCTATTGAAATAATCATATGATTTTTGTTAGTTTGGTTATTAATACAATTGATTATGCTGATAGTTTTCCTAATATTGAACCAGCCCTGCATTCCTGATATAAATCCTACTTGGACATAATGTATTGTCCTAGGGACAATTTTCTGTAATCTCATTGCTAATATCTTATTTAAAATTTTTGCATCAACATTCATTAGGGAAATTGGTCTATAGTTTTCTTTCTCTGTTTTCACTCTACCTGGTTTAGCTATCAACACCATATCTGTATCATAGAAGGAATTTTCAAATAGTTTATATAATATTGGGATTAATTGTTCTTTGAATGTTTGGTAGAATTTACATGCAAATCCATCTGGCCCTGGAGATTTTTTCTTGTTCTATTTCTTTTTCTAAAATGGGGCTATTCAAATAATTTATTTCCTCTCCTGTTAACCTGGACAGTTTATATTTTTGTAAATATTCCTCTATTTCATTTAGATTATCAAATTTACTCACATAACGTTGGGCAAAGTAACTCCTAATTATTGCTCTAATTTCCTCTTCATTGGTGGAAAGTTCTCCCTTATCATTTCTGAGACTAACAATTTGATTTTCCTCTTTTCTTTTTCTAATCGAATTTACTAAAGGTTTATCAATTTTGTTGGTTTTTTCATAAATTCAACTCAGTTTTATTTATTATTTTAATAATTTTCTTATTTTCAATTTTACTAACCTCCCCTTTTATTCTCAGAATTTCTAATTTTGTATTTAATTGAGAGTTTTTAATTTGCTCTTTTTCTAGCTTTTTTAAAGTGAGGCCAATTCATTGATCTTCTCTTTCTCTATTTTATGCAAGTAAGTATCTAGAGATATAAAATTGCCCCTGATAACTGCTTTGGCTGCATCCCATAAATTTTGGTATGCTGTCTCATTAT
>JAJPUD010012667.1:0-48192 GCA_023553655.1 Myrmecobius fasciatus | reverse complement strand
AAAGGGAGACCAACTTAAGTCTGCCTTTATGGCTTCATCTGGGATTGTTTTCATAATGTCAGGATCTGGGGACTGTTCTATTTTTTCTCCGTAAAAGCTTTCTATGGTGAGAGCTCTCTTCTGCTTCTTGCTCATGATTTAAAGTTGGGATATTGGTCAAAAGCCGAGAAAACTGCAACAATTTATATTTGCCCTGGGGCAGTTTGCCGAGTTGACTTCCGGTCTGAGGCTGGTGGGGCTAGACCACGTTTTCAGTTTCTCTAGATCCACCCTTTACCAAAGGCAGATCTGTCAAAGCACCTGCCCGCAAGCAGAGCAAAGTGGCCCAGGCGTCTCCCAGGGGCTTCCTGGGTGCCCAAAATCCGCCCCTCTATCACAGCCCTGACTTCCGCCCCGGCTGGAGTCCGATCGCGGACCAGCGGCCGATTTCCCCTGAGGCTAACCTTCTCCGGAGTTCTTTCACGGTAGATCTTTTATAGAAGTGCGTTGTAGTCCAAATGCTTGGCGAGGACCTCACTCGGAAACCAGTTTTAAAGTTTACTTTGTCTGGGTTGGGGGAATGTTGAAGGGAGTTCAGAGAGAAAGCTGTTCGCAGTTCGCCATCTTGGCCGTGACCACCATGCTTTGCAGCCGCGGGGCTGTGCCAGCCCAGCCTCTAGTTTTCTTATTTTCAATTTTATTAATTTCTCCTTTTACTTTTAGAATTTCCAATTTGGTATTTAATTGAGGGTTTTTAATTTGTTCTTTTTCTAGTTTTTTTTAATAATAAGCCCAATTCGTTGATCTTTTCTTTCTCTATTTTATGCAAGTAAGCATCTAGAGATATAAAATTGCCCCTTATAACCGCTTTGGCCGTATCCCACAAATTTTGGTATGTTGTCTCCTTATTGTTATTCTCCTGGATGAAATTATTGATTGTGTCTATGATTTGCTCTTTCACCCATTCATTCTTCAGGATTAGATTATTTAATTTCCAATTAACTTTTGGTTTATTTTCTCCTGGCCTTATATTGCATGTGATTTTTATGGCATCATGATCGGAAAAGATGCATTTACTATTTCTGCCTTTCTGCATTTGATTTTGAGGTTTTTATGCCCTAACACATGGTCAGTTTTTGTATAGGTTCCATGGACTGCTGAGAAAAAAGTAAACTCTCTACTGTCTCCATTCAACTTTCTCCATAGATCTATCATACCTAACTTTTGTAACAATTAGTTTATCTCCCTAGTTTCTTTTCGTGTTTATTTTGTAGTTTGATTTATCTAATTCTGAGAGAGCAAGGTTGAGATCCCCCACTAGTATCGTTTGGCTGTCTATTTCTTCTTGCATCTCTCTTAATTTCTCCCCTAGGAATTTGTGTGCTATTGCACTTGGTGCATATATATTTAGTATAGATATTGCTACATTATCTATGGTACCTTTTAATAAAATATAGTTTCCTTCCTTACTCTTTTGATTAGATCTATCTTGGCTTTTACTTGATCTGAGACAAGGATTGCTACCCCTGCTTTTTTTTTTTCACCTGAAGCATAATATTTTCTGCTCCAGCCGTTTACCTTCATCCTATATGTGTCACTATGTTTTAGATGTGTTTCTTGTAGACAACATATTGTGGGATTCTGGTTTTTAATCCAGTCTGCTATCCGCTTCCGCTTTATGGGAGAGTTCATCCCATTCACATTCACAGTTAGAATAATTAATTCTTTATTTCCTGCCATCTTATTTACCCAAGTTATGCTTTCCCCTTTCCTTTCCCCTTTCTCCCTTCCCCCCTCCTCAGTACTTTGCTTTTGATGACCCCCTCCCCCAAACAATACTGCACCCTTTAGATCACCTCCCTCTGTTTTTACTCCTTTCCCCTGATTCTTCTATTTTCCCTTCTATTAGTTTGTTCCTTATTTTTCCTCCTTTCCCTCCCACTTCCCTCTAGCAACAGACAAGTTTCTATGTGAAATCAAATGTCTGATATACACTTTTAGAGCCCAACCTGATGAGAGTAAGATTTACACAATGCTCATCTCCCTCCCCTCTTTCTCTCAATTATATTAGGTTTTCTTTGCCTCCAAGTGATTTTACCTTGTTTTTACCTCCTTTTTTTTTTAGATCTTATTTTACCACTTTTTCCCTCTTTTCCCCATATGGCAACATTTTCCCCTCTAGTTCTCTTTTTCATATTATCAAAGTAATATCTAGTTAATTATACCCCCAAACTTTAAGTATCCCCCTAGTAAAAATAAAGTTCTCAAGAGTCCTTTCCTTTTTACCTTTTTATGCATCTCTTGAGTTCTGTGTTTGGATGTCGAATTTTTTGTTCAGATCCGGTCTTTTCATTAGAAATAGGTGAAATTCACCTATATCATTGAATGACCATCTTGTTCCCTGGAAGATAATGCTCATTCTAGCTGGATAGGTTATTCTTGGCTGTAATCCAAGTTCCTTTGCCCTTCGGAATATCTGGTTCTAGGCTCTTCGATCCTTCAGTGTGGAGGCTGACAGATCCTGTGTGATTCTAATTATTGATCCTCGGTATTTGAATTGTTTCTTTCTAGCTGCTAGCAGAATCTGTTCCTTGGTGCTATAGTCCTGAAATTTAGCCACGATATTCCTTGGGGTTGTAATTTTGGGGTCTCTTTCAGGAGGTGATCGGTGAATTCTTTCAATGGTGATTTTGCCCTTTGATTCTACAATCTCAGGGCAGTTTTCTTTCAGGATTTCCTGGAAAATAGTGTTTAGATTCTTTTTTTCATCATGGCTTTCAGGAAGTCCAATAATCCTTAGATTGTCTCTCCTAGATCTATTTTCCAAGTCAGTTGTTTTTCCTAGGAGATATTTCATATTTTCTTCTAATTTTTCATTTTTTTGTTTTTGTTTGATTCTTGAAGTCTTATTGAGTCATTCACTTGCATTTGTTCAATTCTTATTTTTAAAGTGTTGTTTTCTTCAGTTACCTTTTTAAGCTCCTTTTGTAACTGGCCGATTTTTCATTGTACTCTTTTTCCACTTCACTAATTTTATTTTTCAATAAATTGGTGTCTTTTTCATATCTCTTTTGCAGGGCATCATATCCTTCTTGCAAGATATTGTATCCTTCTTGCACTGATTTCAGTTTATTTTCCCATTTATCCTCCAGCTCTCTTTTGAGGTTCTTTATGCAATCTTCCAGAAAGGCCTTTTGAAAAAGTGACCAGTGATGGTCTTTAATACCTTCTTCTGGTATTTTGTCTAAAGGAACCTCAGGATCTGGGGTCATCGCTTCTTTGCCTTGATAGAAGCTGTCTATGGTGAGAGTTCTCTTTTGCTTCTTTGTGTTTTTTTTTTTTTTTTTGACAGCGTGGATATCTCTTTAAGGGAGAGGAAAAAAATGGCGGCTGAAGAGCTTAAGAGCTTTGCCCTGGGGCACTTTGGCAAATTAACTTAAGGTGCTGGCCGGGGTGGGGGGGGGGGCTAGAACTAAATGCGAATTACTCCTTAAACAATGCAAGTCTGCCAGAACACCTGCCCCTAATCAGGGCAGAGTGTCCCGAGTGCCTCAGATAAACTCCAGGTGTTTGGAATTTGGAGTTTCGAATATCTTCCATGATGAGCTGAGCTGAGTCCCACCCTCACTTCCGGCCTACACAGGAGTCGTCTATATCTCTCTGTCTGAGACAGACAAACCTGAAATGAAGTTCTCCAGAAATCAGTGTCCAAATATTTCTGAGTTCGTTGACTTGAAGATCAGTTCAGAGGCTTATTTTATTGTTGATTTGAGAGAAGATCAGAGGAGGACGAAGAGAGTCACCTTATCACTCCACCATCTTGGCTCCGCCCCCTACCTCTCTCATTACTCTTTAAGAACATTAAGGTTCCAGAGTAATAATTGTTTCTTTTCAATCTATTAGAATGCTAGTTCTATATCATCCTATAGCTCCTTCTACATCTCAAATCAAGTTACCTATCTAGGTTTCTCTGAACTCGTGTTTGTATTTCATAGTATCTACTAAGCTCTGATTTTTTTCATCAGAAAGATTTTGAAAGACCTTTATTCCACTAAAGTCCCATTTCCCCCGTTTTAGTATTATACTCAGCTTTTCAGGGTAAGTTAGACTGTGAGCCTTTTTCTTTTACATTTTAGAATATGGCAATCCAAGATTTCCTTTTATTTTAGTGGAATCAGGTCTGGTTCTTCTTCTTTCTCCCACTATAGATTTTTTTTTTTTAAAGACCCTTTTTTTCTTGTATCTTTTATGACTTCAGATCATTTTGAATTTTAGAGTCTACCAAAGCTTCCTAAACTGGGTGGTGACCCCATATGGGCTTGTATAACTGAATATGGGAGTCACAAAAAATTTGGTAACAGTGAAAGATTTCTGAATATAATGATCAAAAATTAATTCAAAATCAATCGCATAATGAATCTAAGGTGTTTCTGGCAGCACTTGCCTTTATTGCCTTGTGCAATTTCATTGTAGCTTTGATTCTGAACACCTAGCTTGTGTACTTTGTGCTGCATATATGTGAATGATACCAGAAACACCTCATCGCACATTCGAGATGGGTTGAGTAAAAATTTCTCAGGTAGAAAGAAGGTTGTGAATAAAAAAAGTCTAAGAAGACCTGTATTTATACTATTACTGGATTGTATGAGGGCTGTCAGTGATTTTCCAGTTAATGTAACATTGTTGTACAAATGAGCTTTCTGTTTTTATTTTCAGTGGCAAAGACACTATGGTGAAATGGTGGGACCTTGATACACAGCATTGCTTCAAAACAATGGTTGGCCACCGAACTGAGGTAACTTCTGTTTGGTCATTGGGGAAGGGTGGGCTGAGCCAGACCAGGCTTTGCAGCCCCTGTATTGTTTACCACATGCCCTTTGGATTTTTAGCTGTACTAAGTAAATCATTGTGAGAACAGAATTCATATCCTTGGTTTCTGTCTCTTCCCCAAGGTTTTCCCCTCCAAGGTGGGTTTGATAAAGGTTGTTCAGAGAAATGAAGAAAAAAGAATTGCTTGAGTCTTTGGAGTCATCACTCCATTGCCATTATCACTGTTCCTATAGGAAACCTGGAGGCTTTGCAAAAATATTTACAAACACTTGTACTATGTACAGTATGTGGCGGAAGTGCAAAGAACGAACATTTGTTAAAATTGATGTTAATCTACAAGGAATAAATTTTAAGGGGGCAGCTAGGTGGTGCAGTGGATAGAGCACCAGCCCTGAAGTCAGGAGGACCTGAGTTGAAATCTGGTCTCATACTTAACACTTTTAGCTGTGTTATCCTGGGCAAGTCACTTAACCCCAATTGCCTCAGCAAAAAAAAAAAAAAAGGAATAAATTTAGGAATGAGAAACACAATGTTATTCTATCCATCAAAATAAGGTATTTGTAGTCTTCCTAACCCAGGTAATTTTCCTATCCTTTCTCAAGGGGTTTAGCCCCTAGCTAATCTTATTCTCCTCCCCATCTCCTGCCCATACACTTGGACATTCACACATTATATCTTGCCATTACCTTTCCTGTATTCTACTTCCCCAGTTAGAAAAAACATTGCCCTGTCTGACCCTAGTCTCAGTTACTTTATTTTTCCTCTCTCTAGCCTTCCTTCATTCCTCCTATAAGTGTTCTTCAGCCTTAGCAAAACCTCTTCCTCTCCCTCAATGACTTTCTCAGATCCTTGCCTCTGTTTGAATTCACTCTCTTCCTTCTCCAGCTCAATCTGATAATTAGCAGTCTCAACATCACTCTCTGCTCTTGAATCCCTTGCTCTCTTGCTGCTCTTCTCTTGCCAAACCTCAATTGGGAGTTACCCCACCCACCCAGCTCCTCTAGTCCTATTTACAAGCCAGTTAATGAAGATGGGAAAATCTCATAACTGTATATATTGGGTCTATTAAAAGTTCATGGTATCCAACTTCAGCTAAACCCTCACTAAAATAAATGAGTGCTTTTATTCCTCTCTAATTGATCCCTTATCTTATTCTCCATAGAAGCTTTTCCATTCTTTATATGCCTTTAAGCCTTTGCATCTCCTGCACTCTCTCAGCTGAAGACTTTGCCTTGCACGTCACCAAAAGAATTGAAGCCATTTGATATGAACTCTCCCATTTTCTTCATTTCAAAACCCTTTGACATGTTCCTCTGTTCTCTCCCATAATTTCTGATAATAATTCTTGCCAATGATCTATTGCCCAGAGAAATCCTTTAATATCTGTTGATAGATTCTGGGGCTGAAAAAGCTATTTCTGTAAAGACCACAGGTACTTGGAATGGATCATCTTCGAAGTCATGAAATACAGCTTTCTCATGTTATGGATTAGGTCCTTTTGAAACCCTCAGAACTATAATTTGGCCCAGGTCACACTGCTTCTTAGATATAGTAGCAGAGCCAAGAGCATAGGACCCCTGATTATTTTCTTTCCTATGTACTTCCATACTTGGTGCATTAGATTTTTCTCCCCTAGAGAGGAGGCAAGTTACCTTTAGCTGTGCTCCTAAGGGACTCCTGTTGAAAGCACAAAAAAAACAAAGAAAATAACTCTGAAATACCCATACCAGCATATTGTAACAAATTGTAACCCATAATAGACATTGTAATAAATACAACTTCTAAAAGTCATGCTCTTCATCTTCTGTTCTATTCAGGTTTGGGGACTGGCTCTAGTGTCTGAAGAAAAACGTCTCATCACTGGAGCTGCAGACAGTGAGCTGAGGGCTTGGGACATCGCTTATATAGAGGAGGTAATTATTTGACCACATCTTCCTTATCATGGAAACAATGAGCTTCTTGGTGTTTTGCATATTGAAGTTTCACTCTAAAGGCCAAAGCCTTCCTTCAGTCAGCATTTGATTAGAGCCTCAGCTACTCTTGCTTATAGTCTCTAACACAGTAGTTTATAAACTCTCCTCCTTTTCCTGAATTCCTGTGACTTGGCACAATATCCATTCTGAATTCTTCCCTCTCCTTCATCCTTATCTGATTCAGGTTTCCCCATATGTGGGGCCATTTGGAGGACCTAGTATACTTCTTACTGCTGCTTCAGAAGCTTCCTCTGCTAAAGGTTCTCACCATTTTCTTCTCCTTTTGAAGTTTACTTCTTTAACATCTCTTATGCTGTCCAGATCCTTATTGCAGTTATCTACTGGCCCCCAAAGCTTCCTCCTTGTCTTTATAATAATATATACTCATTTAGTTGAGGTTCAGTACAGGGGGTGAGGGGGAAGGGTCCACATCTGCAGAGGGAGGTGGAGACAAGGATGAGGCTCTTTCAGTACCATGAACTTGGGAGCACAGAGGCTGCAGACTCATGGCTGATGGTGATGCCATAGTAGTTTGTGGTATTTCAACAAGATTCTTCTGCATTTGGAGAGGTCCAGGGCATGGACAACACAAGCTGACAGTGTTGTCTGATGAGCTTTTAGGGCAGGAATCGTCCATCTCATTAGGGAAAAGACAGCAGCCTTTTCTATAATGTCTCTTGTTTTGTCTTTCTTTTTGCATTTAATGAATAGATGAAAGACCTGGATGAACCCAATTCAAAGAAGAGCAGAGGATCTTCGCTTGGGATGCAGGGGAATCATGCAACTGAGACTGGGGACCCTGAAGCAGATGAAAACCCTGAAGATGTAATGATCCATTCTTACAATTATGTCTTTTCCAAGGCTGATGCATTAGAGAAGGAAGGACAGCAAAGTTTGGGGATATACATGTACCACTCTTAGAGAATGGCAGTCATCCTCCTCATTGTTCACTTATTTTTCTTCCCAGAGATGTAGCAGAGCCTGCCATTCACCACTGTTTTTTCTCTTGTTTCCTTTGTAGCGTATTCTTTCATGTAACAAAGCTGGTTCCATAATGCGAGAAGGAAGAGACCGAGTTGTAAATCTTGCTGTTGATCGGACTGGCAGGATTCTTGCTTGTCACGTAAGTAATAAACAGTGGGGAATAGAAAAATCCTTTCTTATAAAATGTGAAATAACATGTTTTCATGGATCCTGTTGATTCATTTCATAGTGTCATCTAGATATTTAAATCTTAAGGTCCCTACTTTGTTATGTGTAACATTGTTGTTATTTAAAATTTAGCCCTGTTTTATGAATGAGTTAACTTAGGTACAAAGAAATTGCAGGACTTTGCCTACAATCTTAGGTTCAGAGTTAGAAATGTCCTTAAACAAAAGAATCCCCATCTATTTTTATTGGTCTCTGACTCAATCTACCCTCCATATACAGATGGTTCTTACTTTATATAAACTTTTGTTATGCAAATTTGACTTTACATAAAGAATTCTGAAAAAAGTCCTCATTCCAAATTACACCCCCCCCATCCCCCGCAAGCCTTCCACCGATGGTAGGTAGCACGCTCTATTAAAATAAAATACCAATAAAAATAAAAAAACAATAATAAAACCAAAATCCTCACTCCACCCAAAGTGAAAGCAGAAGAATTGGATGTGAGAAAAGACCATTGCTATGGATTAGGGGCTTGCCTTGAGCCGCTGAGGCTGAGAGAAGATACTTGTGTTCTCCCACCTGTCCATTTGTCCTACGATTCATCTGTCCATGCTTGGGCACTGTGTGTGTCTTTCTCCAGCCCCCTTGTATCACCTGTCTTCTCCTGTCTTTCCATATCTACTCCCTATATGTTTTTCTCAGTTCTGGGCAGGCCACCACATGACTGGTTCACTTTTCTGACCCCAGGCTCCATATGCTCTTGAACTGTTTGATGGCCCCTTTCCTTCAGAGGAGGGCCCCCTTTTTGTCTTTCTCCTTCCCTCTCTTCTCTACCTCTGTGGGCAAATTCACAGCATATAAAAATTGCTTTTTGTAGAGGCTGCAAAATGGTCCCCTTAACTTAAGTCAGAACTATGTCTGTGTGCATGGTGTTTTTGTAGTGTTGTAATAAATAACTCCATTAATGCTTCAGATCCTTAAGATGAAATAACATTTAGTGCAGTCTCCTCATTTAAAAGATAAGGAAACTGATCTCAGGGATTGAATATTTGACCCAATGTTGTACCAGAGTAAGTAGCAGAACCAGAATTTGAAGCCAGCTCCTCTGATTCCAAATTTAGCAGTCTTTGTTCCTAACAGAGAAGAGGAGTTAGACTGAGACTGGATCATAGATAAGATAGACTTCAGGATTTATTCCTAATTGGTGGAGTGATATCAGTCTGTTTGCCTCTTTCAGGGAACTGATTCGATTTTGGAAGTTTTTTGTATTCTTTCCAAAGAGGAAATTCAGAAGAAAATGGATAAAAAAATTAAGAAAGCCAGGAAAAAAGCTAAGTAAGTTCTTTCAGCTTATTTCAACTACAAATGTATGGCATAATCTGTATTTTAATGGTGGGAAAATTAAAATTTCTTTCAGAGGAATGAGATTCCTTCCTTCCCCCCTCCCTTTTTTTTAAAACAGGTAATTAATGGCAAAAACTAGGTTGTCATCAGATATCTCTTTCTGATGATGTTACCTTTATCTGAAATCCTGTGTACAAGTTGCTTAGCTATTACTGGGCACTACATTTTCCATAGGGGATGGAAACCTTAATGGAAGGAGGTTGTCTTAGACTACTTCTTAAAAGTTGGTAAGATAACTATATATGATTAAGGTTCCTCAGGTTAATGGGCTAATACAGCCTTACATATCAATTTCTGAAAGTATTACCCAAATCATTTTTAATTGGCCTTCTATAACAACTCTTTTTCTAATTAAATTTTTTTTTAAATTTATTTTTATTTCCAAATTCTTTTCATTCTCCACAGATTGAAAAGTTGACATGCCCATTATACATAATCTTATTTATTAATTTTTTTTTTTTTTTTGCTGAGGCAATTGGGGTTAAGTGACTTGGCCAAGGTCACACACCTAGGAAGTGTTAAGAGTCTGAGGCCAAAGTTGAACTCAGGTCCTCCTGACTTCAGGGCTAGTGCTCTATCCCTTGTACCACCTAGCTGCCCCATCTTATTCTTTCTTTTCTTTCTTTCTTTTTTTATCATCTTATTCTTTCTTAATAGACTTTTGCAGTTCCTTACTGAATCCTTCCTTCTATTACCGGTACAATAATATACAAGCTACTCTGACCATCCATTGTTACTTTTCTTATAAAACTAAAGGATAATTCATTTCTTCAAGATCTCATTTTGATATGATCTGCTTTAATGTCCATCTTTTTTTTTTTTCTTTGTAGACTGGATAGATATACAAAAACTATTCCTCTCTCTTCCTTTCTCGCATGTTTTACTTGTCTGTAGTATAGGCATATATTTAGTTAACTTTCCCTTGAGTTCTACTGTCAAAAGAATTTTTTTTCCCCTTTCTTAAGCAATTCTTAATTATGTGAATAAAAGTACTTGTTTCTGGTATAATTTTACCACATTGGGATTTTTTTAATGAAGGGATTCTCTGAGAAATGTAGATGTCAGTTTATTTTTTAAAAGTATGAATTTTAGCTTTTTTTTTTTTTTTTTTTTTCCCCTAGATTAAGTTCTGGGGAAGGGGAACAAGAGGATCCTGAAGTCAGTATGTCTTTGCAAGATGAAATCCAGCGGGTAGCTAACATCAAAGCGTCAGCCAAGATCAAGTGAGTAAATATGTTATTAGCTCTCAAACAGATCTTTACAGTTAAATTATCCTTTGATTCATAAGAATCAGGTTGTCCTTGTTAGTCATAGCCCAGCTTCCCTGCTAGAGAATTCTCGGTGAAATTCATCCTCATCCCTAACAGTGATTTTATACTATTATATTCCCCTTGCATACCTCACAAAGAAGTTTGGTTTTATGTACACTGCATATATCATGTGTTGTTTTGTGTTACAGTTATCTATGTATTTCTTTTCCCACTGCTAGAGTATGTTTTATGAGGTCAATGGCTTTCTCTTATCTAATATTATATTTACACTAGCACCTAGCATACTACATTCTAAATGCTTAACAGATTTTATGGAAGTGATCATTGTACAGAATGGAACCTAGCCTTTCTCCACTCTTCCCTTTTTCCCCCAAAAAATCAAACCAGAACAAAAAAACAATGTTCTTACCTTGAACTAAAAATAAAAAGTGATTCTTGATTTAGGCAAGTGAATCTTATCCTTGTCTTTGATCACACTGCTCTGTCTTCATTCTTTACACTGTCTTTGTGGCTTTTCATCTTTGCCTCACTTAGTAGTAGTTTATCCTGATTCTTCCTTTGTAGCAAAAAAAGTAAATTGGTTACATGCTATAAAATGTTGTTCCTTGCTATCATCAAGATTGTGCAGATGTGACATTATTGAATCTGCAAAATTGTTTAAGTTGAATGTCCCATTGACGTATTATCCATCCAGATTGATGAGAATTTTCTGAACATTGAGAAGAGGACATTTTTGTGTAGAAATTTGACAAGTTTATGGCTAGATCCATTTTGATAATATTTTTGTCTCATACAGGTCCTTTGACTTGATTCATTCTCCCCATGGAGGCTTGAAAGCTGTCTTCCTGCTGCAAAACAACCTAGTGGAAGTGTATACACTAAATCCATCCACTCCTGCCCCACAGCCCATCAGGACAGCCAGGATCACCATTGGGGGCCATCGCAGTGATGTCCGTACCTTGTCATTTAGTTCTGACAATATTGCTGTCCTCTCAGCAGCTGCTGATTCTGTCAAGATATGGAACAGGTTTGTGAATCTGCTTTTCTTAGTAGCTGTTCTCCACAAGGTCAGGATGTTCTCTTTCCCTCTATTCTGTGATTTAACTTTAAAGGCTTATTGTTTCCCCAAGCACCCAAATACACTTCCTTAAAAATTCATCTGGTGTGACATTTCTTTCTTTCTTTTTTTTTTTTTTAAACTATAACTTGAAACTGAGCTTATAAAGAGAGGTTGAACTTTGTGCTTCATATTAAATGATCTTTAACTCTGAGATTTTTGATACCATAAATGAAATTTGGACCTGAGTAACGCCACATTTAGATTTTATTATAATATAATCATGTTAACTATACTAATTATAATCTTTAACTAATTTCAGCAAATGATGCCAAAATTATATTTTTCAATAATAGTATGATTAGTAATTATTGTTAATCCTGTGACTAAATGTCATTGATAATGAAATCTACATAATGGACTTTATAATTTGCAAAGCATTTTACATATAACATTATTGTAGTTTTACAATAATGCTGTGAGGGCAAGCTTGTTCTTTTTTGTTTGTTTTGTTTTGTTTTAACCAGCATTACCATTTTTCAGATGGGAAAACTAAGGCTAAGGGAAGTTAAATGATGGCAGGATCATAATCAGAGGAATTTAATTTGCTCCATCAGGTCACCATTGCTCTCCTCTTGACATGTTAGCTTTTTATTGTTAAGAAGTAGCCAGAACCTATTATGACCCTTAGGGATATTTGAAAGTGTATCTCTTGTTTTTGTTTAAGAAGTTGTTGTCTTGAACGTTGTCATCCTAACTTATGTGTTACTTAGCTTTGATCATTTCTTTTTTCCCTTTTACTGATTATAAGGAATATTCCATGACCCTTTATAATAAGCAGGATTCCTCAAAAGGAAATTCTTTGATTGCTTTAGAAAGATCTTGCACAAGAAAGGTCTTTCACAAGGGATTGAGTTTTATGTGTAGTAGTATATTACAAAAGTATTAAAGGTGTATTTGAGCCTTGAGTTACTAAGGCTTTAATGCTGAAATCTATAAGACCAATTTATATAATATGTATAAAAGACCAAATTAGCCTCATAATGAACTTTAATCTGGGATTCCTTGACACCTTAGAGCCTCAGGATCAAGATGTGGAATGCAGTAGAAATAGGTGATTCTCCCATTTATCAGGGAGAAAAGATTTTATCTTTACTTAATTAGGAAGTGAAAGAAGATGGCCTCAGACCTTTCCACCACTAATTTCTGATCTTGTCATTCTCCCTTTCTTTTCATAGGTCTACACTGCAGTGTATTCGGACAATGACTTGTGAATATGCTCTCTGTTCATTATTTGTTCCTGGAGATCGGCAGGTGATCATAGGAACAAAGGTAAACAAATGTTTTGTTTTGGATTTCTAGGGCTTTTTCAGATTATTTTATGAAATGTCGTTCTTTATGTAATTAGAAGCAGTTAGATTTAACCAGCAGCAAATAATAAGAAAGGTATAGGTTCGTCAACTTTTGATTGTTGGATCATGCAGTTTGAAATGCTGCTTCTAATTTAAAAAGTAATTTGAAAAGTTAAAGAAAATTATATTTGTGTGGTACTTGATAATTTAACAAACATCTTGGTTTAGTGGAAAGAATTGCAATTCAGTGACATGTCATCTTATGTGAGCCTCACATTCTTTAGGAGGTGTATAGGAATGGTATTATTTGTTTTATAGATGAAGAAACTGAGACTTAAACTGAGGTTAAATGATTTGTTCAAAGTATTACTTACTGACTTAAATGATGTCATAATTAGAATTTATCACTCATGATTCATTATCAAATACTCTTTCCATTAAGCCACATGGATGTTCTTTTCCTTTCATTTGCCTCAGCATCCAGTCAGCCAGCAAGTTAATTAAGCACATATGTGCCAAATAGTGTTCAAGAAGCTGGGAGTAGGAGGACAAAATGAAACAAACCACATCATGGGGGAGAGTGACATGTATACTTATAAGTGAATGCAGAATACAGACCAGAGGGGTGGTCAACAGTGTAGGTTGTTACCACCATGTAAAAAGTTGAGAATGATGAGGATAGAAAACAAGCTAAGATATCGTTCATTGATTATTTTGGAGAGCAGTCTATTTAATAGGGAGGTTGGAAGACAGATTGTAATGAGTCGAGAAATTAATGAAAAGAATTAAGAAATTAAATTTTCTAGGAATTTGATTCTGAGAGATAAGAGATAAAGGATGGTTGTAGTAGTTGAGGGAATAAAAAGGTTAAGGAGCAAGATAGAAAATAGTGCTAAAAGTATTAATTGGTCTCATTGTTAACATATTACAGGCAAAATAACTTCACTTTGGAGAAGTAAGTTAGGCAACTCAGCCTTTTCCTTGTCCCTCATTTACTTGTTTGTACATTTGCTGATCGATCTTAGGTTCATTTTAATTATCCAGACCCTCTATTCTTGTTGTTTCCATTTTAAAGTTTGGAAAACTAGATATAGATAAAAGTGTCATTGTTATCCAGTATACCAGTACTAGTACAGTCCATGATCATGTGGTCAACAATGCTACCAAATCCCAGAGTACTTACCTATTGCGTATCTTTTTAGACAGGGAAGCTGCAGCTTTATGACTTGGCTTCAGGAAATTTGCTGGAGACAGTTGAAGCACATGATGGAGCTTTATGGTCAATTTCACTCTCTCCAGATCAGGTAACTAAAAAAGACATTTAATATTTGGTTCTCCCTCAGAACTTCATAGTTCCTTTGTTAAAGTCATGCTTTGCAGTAGCCGTGAGTGTTTTTCTCAGAATTTTCTTGCCAAGAGATTCCTTTTTCCAGACATTGTTTGGACAAGATCTTGAGATTCCTTATATGACATCATTTCCAGATGAAAATATCTTTTAGGAAACAAATTCTCTTTTATTGTCTTCCTTACATAAGATCTATCTACCTAATTGTCTATCAGATCATTTCTCCTCCTTGTCCCTCTATTGCCTCTGAGTTCCTGTTTCAAGAAGTATCTGAGACTTTAGAGCAAAACGCATACTATATAATACTATTACTGGTTTTTTTAAGCAGATGTACTGAAACTTAGATCAAATAATCATTATCTTTTCAAAATAGTCCTATACACTTCAGATCCTATACACTTCATCCAGTGATTCTTTGACTGCTCAGAACATTTTGGAGACACTTGTCACTGCTGACAGCACATATTTTCAAATACTGTCATTAATGACCAAGCTTTGGGTTTTGAGAGTAATCTCAAAAAATCATTCAGTAATACAATTTGGGGGGCATCAAAAAAGTGAAGAAAAACTGGTTTTCTTTGTATTTCTAAATTGAAATGCATTTTTTTCTTAATAGTATTTTGTTTTTCCAATTTCATATAAAGATAGTTTCCAGTATTCAGTTTTGTAAGATTTTGAGTTCCAAGTTTTTTTGTCCTCCCTTCCAAGATAGCAAGCAGTCTGATATGTTGTACATGTACAATTCATTTTAAACATATTTCCATATTTGTCATGCTGTGAAAGAAAAATCAGAACAAAAGAAAAAAAAATAAAAGAAAGGAAAAAAAGGTGAAAATAATATGCTTTGATCAAATGCATTTTTTAAAGTGTTTTGAAGAATGGAAGCATTGTTGTGCAGACTCTCAGTGAATACTTTGATAGAGATTGCTCACTTAGATAAATGTTAATGTAAGTTTTGTTCAGTTCGTTTTAAGATCATTCCCACTACTTCTTTGTAATTAATCCTTATATAGTGATCTTTTCATTCAAAGACCAAAAATAACTTCTGATTGAGGTCATATGTCACAGTATATAAGTCCCAATAATCAACCTGCTATTGTTTTTGTTTAAAGAGAAATGTAGAAGGAGTGAGGTGGGCACTGGGGATCACTAGCACTGGCAGCTGAAGAGAAACCTCTGCACCAGATTAAAGACCCTCCCTGAAGAGACTCTTCCTCAAAGCACAGTGGGTCTAGGTCTTTCACCAGTAATTATCAATTACTAAGGCTGCAGCAGGGAATTTTTCATTTTGTTTATGTCCATACAATCATCCTAGAGACTTTTTTTCTCCTGATTGCTGTCATTTTTATAACTTCCATATTAAGTCATTAAGACAGGAATACAGTTTTTAGAATCCCATGTTGGAGCCAGCCTTTGGGCTTCCTTCTAGAAGTGCTTAGATTTCCGGAATAAATTTTTAGTTCTTTGTTTTTTAGCGTGGTTTTATAACTGGTGGTGCTGACAAATCTGTCAAGTTCTGGGATTTTGAGTTGGTGAAAGATGAAAACTGTGCCCAGAAAAGGTGAGTATGATCGTTTTTTGAGTAATGGTCTGAGATAATAGAGTAGATTTTTTTTTTTTAAATAATCCTAGACTTTCAGCGTTGTATGATGTCACAAAAATCATTTAAATCTTGTTTTCTTCATGTATGGTGCTAGACTTTCTGTGAAGCAGACCCGTATTTTGCAGCTTGATGAGGAAGTTCTCTGTGTACGCTACTCCCCCAATCAAAAGCTGTTGGCTGTGTCTTTATTAGACTGCACAGTGAAAATCTTCTATGTTGACACTTTAAAGGTACAGCCTCGGGGCCAGTTTACACTGATACTGTGGTTTGAACTAATGATCAGATTGCTGTTTTTCCCCTCTTGTGTAGGTGTTCCTCTGTTGCATAGAAATGCTTCCTTAAAAAGCTGATTTGTAAATCAAGTATTTGTTAATTGAATAATTTTATATGGGGTTGGGATAGAGTAAGTTTCTATTTAAGTCATCATAAATTGAATAATTTAGGTGAATCACTTATTTACTTTATGAATTTGGTTTGTTATATACCAGGCTTGCTAAAAGTATAGTGTACTTGTATCCTTAAGTCAGAAAATATTATGTCCTTAAGATTCTAAGGAAGCACCCAACTATGCTAAAGAATGAGTCTCTCTTTTTTTTTTTTTTTTTTTTTAAGTCAAGTAAACAAGTGGAAATACAAAGAAAGACAAAAAATCAGTTCCTGTATTTAAGAAACTCTGATAGAGGAAACACCATGCAGATAATTATGTACAAACAAGAAAGAGAAGATAACAGAGATAATCAACTGAGAGAAGGCCTTAGAATTAAAGGGGATCAGGAAAGGGTTCTTATAGAAGGGAGGATTTTAGCAGGAACTTGAAGGAAGCCAGAAGGCAGGGAGGAGAGAGAAGTCAGTGAGAATATACTTCATAATTAATTCTACAGTAAGCATTTTAGATATCTCCTGTTTGCTGTCTTTGTATTTAGGGGCCTCAGGATTGGAAGTATAGCATCTAATTTTTCAGTGTCTCCCTGAGCTAAGTTGGTCTACTTGCAAGAGCTCTAAATGATTTCAAATTTTATTAGGCATCTCAAATTTATTCAATTGAATAAATAATGAGAAACTCTTATGCAAGGCAGTCTACTAGACTACACAATTGATTTAAAACCATGATCGTCTTAGTATTGCTTTTTAGTCATCTGGATGTAAAAAAGTAAACATTGTACTGAATGTTATATTTAGACTTTAATATGGTAAATTTTATCAGTATTTTGAAAACTTTAACTAAATTCTTTTCTTTTTTTTTTTTTTCACTTAGTTTTTTCTCTCTTTATATGGTCACAAACTACCTGTTCTGTGCATGGACATCTCTTATGTAAGTAAAGCTTTTAAAGGTACCAAAAGCTCTTGATTATGATCATTCTAAGATAATGATTGGTTGAGGGGACTCTTTGATTTCTTCATTTAAGAAATGGATTCAAGCTATCTTGTCCCCCTGTCTGTGAATATCAAGGGTCTCTATAAAAGGGAGCCATGGATCACATAATCCAAGGGCATCTTGTGGGGAATAAATTTTGGAAACCTTATAGTACTGTGGAACTTAGTATTGACAGTTCCTTTCTTGAACTTTCCTCATAGGATGGGGCACTAATAGCAACTGGTTCTGCAGACAGAAATGTGAAAATCTGGGGCTTAGACTTTGGAGACTGCCATAAATCCCTCTTTGCCCATGATGACAGGTAAGTAAGAGGCTCTTTCATACAAAAGCAACTCCAAAGTCACTTTCTGGGTCACTCCTTATTCTGGCCACATCCTGTAGAAGCCTCATGCAAGCAATGATCTGCTTTGCAAAGAAACATTCCCTTTGGCCAGTGGAGACTATGTTGCTTCCCCGGGAGACAGTCACTTATAGCTTTAACTGTTAACACCTTATGTAAGGCTTTTTATTGCAGAGATTCTTTCATTACCTTGGGGACTTACATATAAGCATTTATTTCATTTTTAGTGTCATGTGTCTGCAATTTGTACCTAAGTCTCATCTCTTCTTCACTGCTGGGAAAGACCATAAGATTAAACAGTGGGATGCAGATAGATTTGAACACGTCCAGACCCTGGAGGTATTGACCATTCTGTTCCAGTTATATTTAAAGTGGTTCTGCTCTTGAGCCTGATCCTATATTCTGTGTATTTTGTGTAAAAAGTGATGGATAACTGTTGTACTACTTCACTTGCCTCCTTATTTTCTCCAGGGCCATCACCAGGAAGTATGGTGCTTAGCTGTTAGTCCTAATGGTGATTATATTGTTTCGTCATCCCATGACAAATCCCTAAGACTGTGGGAAAGAACAAAGGAACCACTCATCTTAGAGGAAGAGCAGGAGATGGTAAGAATGTCAGCTTCAGTTTCAGACATCCTAGCATTAATGGGACATATTCTGGAGAAATCCAACTGAAGGACTAGGTTCCTCCTGTGGGGAGGAAAACTCTAGAGCTGCTGAATGACCAATCAGAGACCATCTGTCCAGTGGCTAAGGAGCTCACCTCACTTTTATAAAGTACTTGTATATTCTCTGAGGCATCTCATTGCCTACTTTCATGTGGTAATCTATGCCCCTTAAATAAATTAACTTGTTTATGTTTTATGTCTTGACAGCAAAGAGAAGCGGAGTATGAAGAGAGTGTGGCTAAAGAAGACCAGCCAGTAGTAAGTAAAGTTCTCTGCTTTCTGGAATTAAGTTTTATAGCTTGTCTCATTTTAAAGCAACAAATTCCCAAACTCGCTTTGAGAATTTTTTAGCCCTAAACCAGTTGATTTGGGGAAATTAGGAGAGAAAGGTATTAGGTTCCCTAGGTAATATTATTTATCTTTGCATCCTCTTCTACAAAGAATCCCATAGCTATAATAAGAATGGAATCCTGCAGATGACTGACAATTCAGTATGATTAATTTGTCTTGGAATTCAAGAAATATCTTTATAGATTCCAATGCTACACTTATCTACCTGTATGACAATGAGCTTGTAACTTAATCTCCCTGTTCCTTACTTCTTTAATCTGCAAGATGGAAATATTTGTATTTCCTGTCACAGTATTCTTGAGAAGGACAAGCTTTGTAAACTGTAAAAGACTCTTGAGTTGTTATAATTAGTATGAATGGCATAAACCTTGAGTTTGAATTAATTGTAATATTCCCTCTTAAATTTTAGGAAGTTGTTGGAATTGCTTTTACTTCTGACATGAGGGATAAATGTGAAAGAAATTTAAGAAATTCGATCTTCCTATTAGATATTGTTAAGAAAGAAATGTGTTAAAAGTGTTAAAAGTTGTATTAACATGTAATTGGGGAAAAATAAAATGTGTACTTTTTATTTTTTTTTTTTTTTTTTTTGCTTTTTGCTGAGGCAATTGAGGCTAAGTGACTTGCCCAGGGTCACACAGCTAGGGAATGTTAAGTGTCTGTCTGAGACAGATTTGAACTCAGGTCCTCCTGACTTCAGGGCTGGTGCTCTATCCACTACGTCATCTAGCTGCCTCAATATATACATTTTTTAAAAGACATTTAGATATTATTGAGGAGGGGAATATTCTTCTAGAAGGATTTAAGTAATCATATATTTTGCAGTTTTTGTGACAAAAACTTTTTTTTTGTTTGTTTGTTTAAATACAGGTTCCTGGAGAAGCTCAAGGTGATACTTTCTTTCCTGGGAAAAAAACTGTTGAAACTGTCAAAGCGGTAAGTTAGTGTAGAAATAGAGAATTTTCAATTTATTGGTATAGACCCACCTAAATTATAGATCTGATTTACTGCTTATCAAGGAAAAGGCCCTTTTTTGGCAGAGAAATGGTGATATGAGGAGGAGGATATTCTTACTATAGTCACCGAGAGAGCAACCTGGGAAGAAAAGAGAGTGACTGGTTTTATTGTATAAGCATTCCTATCAGCTGCTCTGTTTTAGATGTTGGACAGTGCAGCCTGAGTTAGGAACACCACTGGTCTCCTCATTGATCAAAACTAAAAGGTCCCTAAATGTTTAGAGGCCCTTGTAGGTACATTCATTTGACTGCTCAGTGCCTAGGTGGTAGGATTTTTCCATTTGCATTTGGCTAAACTTAATCCAGCTAGGGTCTTAATCTGACCCTGTAGATTGGGCCTTCTGATTTTAGTGGAATAAGTTGTTTTAACCTCTTTCCTATATGTCCTGTTCAGGCTGAGAGAATCATGGAGGCCATTGTGTTATACCGAGAAGAGACCGCAAAGATGAAAGAACATGAAGCCATTTGTAAAGCTGCAGGCAAAGAGGTGAGAGGGCCATTGATTCATGAAGAAGGTTTATGTAAAGTTGTTTCCTGGGTAGAGGTATTGGATCCTATGGTGAGATAGATGATAAATGTATGATCAAAGGAGAGGAGGTAAATATGGTGGGAGAATGCTTATAATGTAAACATTAAGAACAAAGCCTGAGGAAATAAAGAGAAGAGAAAGAAAAAGGAAAGCCTGGTTTTATGGAGAAAGTAAGTGTGGGAAATTTTGGAATGAGATGTGTAAAGTCTTTAATAAGCCTAACTACAATAGGTTAAAAATGTTGGAGGAATCAGACATTATTCTGGCAGCTATATATGGCAGACTATAGCTCAGCAAAAATTAATTCCATGTTTTCCTGGTTGCCTAGTCATCCTACAGCATGGACATTAATCTAACAGTCTCTGGTGAATAATTATTGTTTTCTCCACAGGTTCCTCTTCCAGTAAACCCCATCTTATTGGCTTATGGAAACATCTCCGTGAGTACAGCTTCAGAATTTCCACCATTCCCCTTTGGACATTCTGAAGAATATATCACATCCTCACAGAAAGGAAAAGAACTTTTGTGTTTGTGGGAGGAAATATTTTGACTTAAAAAATCTTAGCTACTGTGTGACCCTGGGCAAGTCACTTAACCCCAATTGCCTCAGCAAAAAAAAAAAAAAAAAAAAAATCTTAGCTAGATTTGTGTCTGCTTCTAAACATTAGTTGGACATTATAAATGGATTTCTGGGTGCTCACAGTTATTGTTTAGAATCTCCTGTATATTATTTCTTCTGGTTGCACTCAGAAAGATATCCTTGAGCCATGCTTGAGTTATTCCAATTTTTCTCTCCCAGATGAGATGGGAATCTTTTGTAGTAGAAGAAAATAAGAACTTCATAAAATCTGACTACTGATACTCTTTATATTCATTTACAGCCTTCCGCATATGTATTGGAAGTGTTTAAAGGAGTCAAGTCAAGGTGGGTGCCAGGAAATTTTGTTCATAACAGGATTTAATTATGTAAATCAGCAGCGTTTTTAGAGTGCCACCATATGTAGAACCTAATACATGAGCACTAGGGAGGATCCTAAAATGAAACGCCCTAGAAAACCAATCACTGTATTGGTATGGACTCTTTTTTTTCAGGACATTAAGAGTCACTTAATTGATTACTGTGTAAGAAGTATGTCTACATAGGCACCAACTAACCATTTGCAATTTAAGCACCCTAACACTACTAATTTTCAGAGCATCTTTCTGAGTATCTTATAGCAGTTTTGTGAGAGATCAACAGCTCAGGTTTTGGAGATAGAAAAAATGAGATTCAGATGCTAGGTTAAATGACTGGCACACAAAGTGATAGCAGGCTTAAAAGAGTCCAGGCCTAGTGTTTATAGATATTACCTAGATTTTTGTGAGAATATATGAAAGTATAACATGTGTGAATGAATGAACAAAACAGTGTTTTTCTAACTGAAGGTTAGTCTTAGAATCACAAACTTGTATAGTTGCTTGAGGCAATACCACCTGCTCTGCCATCTAAAGGTTCTCATTTTGTCCCAAATTAGCAAGCTTTTGGAAGACTTGAGTGTTTTTGTAGTAGAATGTAAATCAAGAAAGTTCATGTACAAGTTAGAGATTATTCGTGTTTCTAGCATTACAGTTGATCTAACAGAGAATAGCTGTTTTTCTACTAAACAGTTCTTGTTCTGTAGGCTCTTGTTCTGATCACTACAACCCTGTTTATGCTCTTTTTTTCTCTTTGCTGTTAAAAGTGAGTTGGAGGAGGCCCTCCTGGTGCTGCCTTTCTCATATGTGCCAGACATTCTGAAGCTTTTTGATGAATTTTTCCAGCTGGGCTCTGATATTGAACTCCTCTGCCGGTGCCTCTTCTTCCTCCTCAGGTATTATTTTCTCCCCAAGATCACTGAGTTTTCATATTATAGTGTCACACAGCCAAAGGAAGATCCAAGATAAGGCCTTCATTTATATTTCTAGCCACTCCAAAAATGCAGTGTAAACTTGTTTATATATATGCCATATGTGTGTGTATGATGTCTTTGTATGTATATACATATGCACATATGAACAAGTCATTTTGCTGTGCTTGGAATTGACTTTTTTTTAAGTCATCCATTTTTCTTTTTTTTTTCCCCTTTGCTGAGGCAATTGGGGTTAAGTGACTTGCCCAGGATCACACAGATAGAAAGTGGTTGTTTGAGATCAGATTTGAACTCAGGTCCTCCTGACTTCAGGGCTGGTGCTCTATCCACTGCACCACCTAGCTGCCCCCAAGTCATCTATTTTTCTTAAGTTTTTACAAATAGTGACAGGATATATAAATTGTTGTTAAAGTGCTTAATCTTGAGTATTCATATTGTATTTTTATAGCCTAATTTGGTCCTTTGGCATATTCTGTAGCTCTAGGTTATGTTTTCACTGTATTAATGTCCTTCCCCCCCTCCCCCCCTTACTGTGGTTTTCATTGGAAACATTGGCATTCCTTTTCTTCGCTGGCAACATTCAAGTTATTTTACTCTACTTTAGTCCCATGTTACCTAAACATCTTCAGATGGATTGATACCTCATTCTGCAGGTACAGAATGGAACTCATTTTCTTCACATCCTAAAACACCCATTCTCCAAATTTCCCTCTTTCTTTTGAGTTCACTACCATCTTTAATTTCATGTTTGTTGAATGATTGGTTTTAATGACTCAGATTTACGATGTTAGTTGACAAATCTCATTGATTACACCCCAGAAGCATTTCTCACTTCTTCCCACCTTTCTTATCATCACCCTAGGTCAGGACCTTGTCATCTGCTAGCCTGAATTATTGTGATAGTTTCCTCATTGATTTCTCAAGATTCTGTTTTCTCCAATTTGTCCTCCACACAGTTGCCATAACCACATTCTTAAAGCACTGATCTGGCAGTAGCATTCCCTTGAAGAATCTGGGTTGGTTTCATAAACTCTTAGCATTTGACTTTTTTTTGTTTGTTTTTTTTTTTTTTTTTTTTTTTTTACAACATGAGCACAGCCTACTTTTACATTGTATTTAGGAATTCATCATTCCAGTCAAGCTGTCTTAAGTGTTTTTCAGACTCCTTTTTTGCCTTTGTAGCAACTGTCCTCAAAGGCCAGAATGCCCTTCCTACTTACTTCTATTTCTTAAAATTCTTAGGTGTCACCCCTTTCAGGAAGCCTTTCCCTATTCTATAGCTTCTTATCTTAAGGAATTTCCTTTAGGTGTCAGAGTGCCTTGCATATAGTACATGCTTAATATGTATTGAAATGAATTTATTAGTAATCTTATTTGCAAAAGACACTTTTAAAGGATTGGCTCACTTCTTAAATGACAGAGAAGGCCTTAAAAAGATAAAAATAAAACAAAGAAGCTATCTACTCCTCTTGGATTTTCTATAGAGGGACACCTAAGTATACACAGAATAAATACAATTAAACTATGTTCCTTTTGGATTTTCTGTGGAGGGACACCTAAGTATATGTAGAATAGATAAGAGAATTTGGAAGGGTGGGGAGGATCAGCAAAGTCTTGGACGTAAAGTTTTGCTTGGGATATGTCTTCAGAGAAGTGATTGATGTATTCACTCAAGTAGAGGTTAGGAGAGAAAATTCATCTAAACATGGCAGGCCATTGTAGAGACATGGGAGATAGGAGATAAAGTGCTGGGTATTTGAGGGGTAAAAGGGAGGCTTACTGGATCTAGAGTGTGGAAGAGAGTAATATGTAATGAGACTAAAGATTGGGACCAGGTTGTGTAAGGTTTTGAAAGCCAAACATTTGCAGAAAGGATTTTCTTAATGTACAAGCGATGTCACTCCACTACTCCAAATTCCAATAGTTTCCTGTTATCTGTGGTATCAAATACAAACTTTTCCATTTGGCTGAAGGCTGTGTTATGCTAAAATAGAATATGCTGTTTTGATGGGTTTGGGTTGGGAGAGGTGGGAGGTTGGTAGGCTTATCTGTTCAGTGACTGAGTGGTCACTTGTCTAGAGTATGGTCAAGGAAATTCATGATTTAAGTGGGAATTTAATTAAATTCAGCAAATCTGTGTTAAGTACCTACTGTGAGGTAGGCATAATCTTTATCTGAAATTTTTTTTTTCCCCCATCTCTAATCCAGTGGATTTTTAAGTGATGGAGCACTTTGGAGCACTTTCTGTTTTGGAAGGGGATAAGACAAATCTGGTATTCTGGGACATCACTCTTTTTGCTTGTTATTTGTAGGATTCACTTTGGGCAGATCAGTAGTAACCAAATGCTTGTACCAGTGATAGAAAAATTGAAGAAAACAACCATTTCAAAAGTCAGTGAAGTCCGGGTAAGTACCTCTACTTGCTACAGTGAATAGGTACAGGTTCCAAGGCATCTGTAACTAGGGACTAGCACTGCTCACTCTTGGATCAAGTTGCTCCTGAATATCTATACAATCCTACAGAGACAGTACTTGGGAGAAGAGGGTGAGGAAGACTAGTTAGTTTTCCCCTCCAGCAAATGAAGCTTCTTTAACATTCTTTCTATTTCTATCCAGGATGTGATTGGATTTAATATGGCAGGACTTGATTTTTTAAAGAGGGAATGTGAGGCAAAGAGTGAAATTCAATTTTTCGCTGAAGCCACAAGCAATTTGGAAGAGAAGAAACGGAAGAGGAAAAAGAGAGAGAAGCTGATTATGACATTGACTTAGAGCTCCAACACCTGAGCTGTTTTCATATTCCCATTAACTGTGCCTTTCAAATGAGAAGAAACAGCTTTCTGACCTGAATATGTGGCTTCTACATCACGGGAAAAACACAAGTTGAATGGAAACACTCAAATTTTCATTGTGCTACCATTTTCCTTTTTTTTCCATTTGTAAAAGGAAGGGGGTTGGACAAGATGGATACTTGAAAAATTCTGAACCATGAACTTTCAAGTACCAGATGACAAAAAAAGTCATTGAACTTCTAAAGTACATTAAGAGGATCTGTCTCACAAAAGGGAAAGTTAACCAAGGATTCTTGTGCAGGGCCTCATACTTTCCTTATTGGCAAAGGCTAGATACATTCTTGGACAGTTGACTCTCTTTTTCTCTCCATTCTATTAATTAGCAGAGGGGCTCTTGATTGGATTGGATTTGCCAACTTAGGAATTTTATTCATTTCCTCGATTGTGGGATATGTGCAAATATTCTGAGTTGCTATTTATTTGGGGTTTTTTTTTTTTTTAAATCTTTTCCCTACCAGAAAACTTTCCTAAGGTGATTTAAAGTATCTTTTTTCTTTCCCTAATGAATTATCATTCTAAAAAGCTTGTGTAGTGAGAATTCCTTATGCCTTTTACCCTATAGGCATTTTTCTTCTTGTGCTTTGTAAAAAGTTCTTATTATGTAATTGTATTTTTTAATGAAATATTTTTAAGTAAAAAAAGGTCATAATAAGATAACTAGTCTGGACTTCTGTATTTTAGAGCATATTTCTGCAGAGCAAGTGATTCACTTGTGCTCACTGAATTTGCTTCCACTCACTTCCCAAGCTCTGAATAATCATATGGAATCATTCAAACTCCTGACAACAAATCTGCCAGTAGAGTCCCTCAAATGGGTGACAGCAGCTGAATTGAGGCAATGTGTGTAGATAGATATGAAGGACCAATAAAAGTAGAAAAGATTCTGGCCATAATGAGCTATAAAAAGTAGAAAGTATCAAAACAAACATCTTGCTGCCACTGTAACCTTTCCTTGGTTTTTCTTTGTAAAACTCAGAGGATGCTCTTGAATCTTTTGTGAATGAAGCATAATGTGACACAGTACAGTTAGGGGAGATCCTCAAGCATGTGAGTTAGATGTTCAAAATGTCAAAACCTTTGGAGCTTTAAAATACCTCTGTTTTTATGAGGCTGTATCTGAGATCCTCCCTTCCCTAAAAATCTGGTCCTATTTCAGTCTTGCCTGTCAGTTATGAAATGGGTGCTTTTTTCATATGCATTTCTAGTGGTTTTAATAGGATTGTCATCAAGACAAATACCAAAAAAAAAAAAAAAGTTACCCTAAGAGTACTTCCTGCTACTTTTGCTTGCCCTCTGAATCATTTTATTCTTCATTAGCAACTCTCAGGAAAGATGAGGTATACTTGTGAACGGTATGTGACAATAGTGGTTTGACCAAGAATGAGCTGAATTGGGGCTTTTTGGTCAAAATATTTGAGTGTCTTTCAGACTGACAACTTCTGCTAAACAGGAAGAAATGCACAACTTTTAGTACGAAGGCATTTTATTAAGCATTTTTCTCATGGACAGTAGTACAGCTTTCCCCAAGACTTTATCTGGATAACTTAAAAAGAGAAGTGCATGTGAACCTACTGTATCAGTGACAGCTCTAAGATATCTAAGCTGGATGAAGATTTGTTTTCTTCTTTCTTTGCAGCAGATAGCCTGACAATCATATCTGTAATTAAATTAATTGAAGTTCATATTATTTTCATTCTGCTTGGACAGTAGCACTTATTTAATCCCAAGAGAGATCTGAAAAACAATTTCATGTATAGACTAAATACCCCTGAACCAAATAGTTATAAAACAGTATGAAAATAGCCATGTATCTGACATAAATGGGTGAAGTCCAGTCTTTTAAATTGACAGGGTTTTTTATTGTAAGATCTCTTCCCCACCACTGGCATTAAGATGGGGGAGAAAGTGCTGGAGAAATAGGTTTACTTGGTTTTGAAGACGATACATGATTTTATTAAAATATCTCAGTCTGAAAGAATGAAAAGAAACCCGATATTAAGCCAGTTTCCCAGTAACAAATTAGCAAGGAAAATACAGTCCTTTAAATCTATTTAGGACAAGTGAAAAGTGACATCTCATGAGCCAAGCACATGAAAAATGCTCATTAAATGGTGCTAAATAGATCTAAATTACTGGGATGAATTAGGATCTCAGAATGAATGTTTTGCATACCATATTTACTCATTTATGTCAGATATATGGTTGTATATTGTGCTCATACATTTTCTTGAATCTGAGGTCTTTGTCTTAATTTTATAGTTATAAGTGAACAGGATTTAATAATAAACTACTACATGCTAGTAATCTTCATTGATGCTTTTTTGAATGTAAAAACAGTTCACTTTTCTCAAAACTATGGAACAAGATTACAAAGGTTACAAGGATAGCAACAAACTGAGTCTTTTTTTTGTCAAAGTTAATATTTATACTATAACTTTTAGTGCCTGATACATAGTGGGCACTAAATACTAATTGATAAGTCCAAGACTAGAACTTAAAATAATTGGTTAAATATATTGAATACTGAGTCTACAGGCACATTTCCCAGATATTACTCACAAGAGGTACTTGATAAGATTTGGGGATTAGAGAAGCATTACGAACTGATGGATTTTCTTTTCCCATGGGAAAATCATCTGGTCTTGGGTCAAAAGTCATAGATGTTAAAACTGGTAAGATACTTGTTAAGGGTATATAATTTTTGCAGCATAACATACATGCTCATCTCCACTCCTCTTATTCTAAACCTGGAAATATATGTGAAACTGCACTACCTGGGAAATGTCTGTGATTAGCAATGGAATGGATAAAAAAAGGAAAGTTCTTAGATCTTTTCTTTCTACTGTTAAAGCCCTGATTCCAACTAACTAATAGTCAATCTATAATTTATATAAGAAAAAAGTTGAAGAGATTCAAGGCTTCATTGTTTCAAGTGATCAGGTCAGTTATGGCCCAAACTGTGTCTGACCATATGAAATGATACTGTGGAGCATGGTTCAATTCTCAGTTGTCTGTCAAACAAGCATCCTTTGTCAAGACAACCCCAATTTGCTTTTTCACAGATGTGGGTTTGTTTTTTTTTGTTTTGTTTTGGTTTGGTTTGGTTTTTTGGTCATAGTAGAAGTTCCCTCACCTTAGTCTCAGCAATTGACTGGTCTTTACTATAAAAATCTGGACTGTCTTTCAACTTCCTTGCAGAAATCTTCTCCTCCATCAATCATGTTCCCTCTTGCATTCCCCAATCTCCTTTTTCAGTAGCTTCTTCCCTTTTAGACCCATTATTCTTACTTGTAAAAATTATTAAAAAATTAAAATCAACCCATATTTTTTTGACCTTGCTAGTCCCATACAGCTATCCTTTTATGTTTCTTTTCCCTTTATTGCTAATTTTTATGAAAGAGTAATCACTCTCAGCTTACAAACAATCTTCTTGACCCATTGCAGAAATCTTTGGGGACTCAAGAGGTGAGTTTGCCCCTTTTCTAACTGCAGCAATATCAATCTTGATTGTTCCTTTCCTTGGCCTTTTGCCACCAGACCAAGCTTCAAAGGATATTTGCCTCCACAGGTAGAAGTAGAATTTCATGTTCGGTTACAATCTCAATGTTGTAGGAAATAGTTCCTAATCCCTTGCTAACATTCTCTCCAACAGCCATGGCAAAGATCTCCACCTGCAGATCCACTTGTAATCCTGGTGCTACCTAAAAGACACCAAAGAGTTAACACTTAAGTGCTGAAAAGAACTAAGCAGATATGATTAAATTTGCCCTACAATGCAATTATGAAACAAAAGGCTAGGATTTGGGATGCTCAGGATAATCTCCAATAGGAGAGGTATTATCTCCACCAAGGGAATATCATCTGTTCATCACATGATAAGGGTTTTTAAAAATTAAGTATCTTATACTTTACTAATAACAGGAGTAATTTCAGTGGTGATCATAGGATACATTCCAAAGTAACAGCAATGAAAACAGAAGACTTCAATTATTCTCGCAATTCCTTTTCTCCTCCCTAAGAAAATGCTAACACTATTAAGCATCATAATTTTTGAATAACTATATGAGAGACTGTGTTGCACAGTAAATGGAGAACCATTCTAAAAGTCAAGGAAACCTGGTTTAAAACTTGGATTTGACCTAAATTCTTTTTGTGCTCTTGAACACATTTGACCTCCATCCCATAGTGCCCCAGAAAACTCTTGGAACACTAGAAGAAGATTCAAGAGATTTCCGCTTCACTTATTCACACTAGAAAAGAGTGTCCTTGTTTATTTTTCTACAAAAATAAAATCACTTATCAGACCAAAAAAAGCTTACTGTCCCTTCTCTCCCCCCAATTGACTTTACGGAACTCTAGTGTTACTCATACAGTGTTAAAACTGGTAAGATACTTGTTAAGGGTATATAATTTGTCTTTGTTTTATTGTTCTAATTCATGAAGTCATTGGCTTTTTTTTGATCCATTCTAAATGGACAAGGTGCTTACTCTCCTAGAAGAGGGCCCTTAACTGAGAAAGATAGATGTTCATAGAAAAGAATCCCATCAGATTTGAATAAAATCATGGGATCTTTGGTTAGAGGTAAGAATTCTCATTTTAAAGATAAGGAACTGAGATCCAATTTCTAGATCCAGGACACAGTGATGAGACTTGCCCATGGTGGGTGCAGAGGTGGTCTGAATAAAGAGGTCCTACAGAGCGTACCAAAGAAAGGAGGAAATGCAAAATCCAGCAGTGACAACGGTGTAGGCTTAGACCCCAAGCTCAGAACAAGTATCACATTCAGCAGCAAAAGCCTACAAAAGAATAACCAAGGCAGAAAAGCCAGACCAAAGGTAGACCTATGCATAATTCAGCCATGTTGAACCAACGGAGCTTTCCAGCTGACCAATAGGATGGAATCTAGCAGAAACTTTTGCTTCCACAGTCTCAAATTTAGGTCAGTGATTTGCCAAGTCTAGACTTGGAAGGAAAATAATCACACTTTGCCCTCCATCACACCTCTTTGGAACTACTGAAAGCTTGCAAGTTCCAAGCCTATCTCTGAAATCTTGAATTACATAACACTCAGTATCCCAAGAAAAGAGCAACAGGATCAATTTTCCTTCCAGAAATGTAGCACAGCCAGGCCTACATCAAGTTTTAAGTCAGGAAGTAAGCTGGAAGAATGGGGGTGGGGGTGGGGGAAAGAATCCCACTATACCAATTTTTCATGTAACAGAAATGTTCAAGAGACAAATGCAAAAGAAGAGAATGATTATAAAGCATCTATAAGCAATGCCTTATAACAGCATGAGCACAAACTCAACTAGAATTTTTAGAGAAGATTAAGAAAAAGCTTTTTTCATAAATGGAATGAGAGTGCTTGAGGTAAAAATTGGAAAAGAAGTGAGAGCTATTGAGGGGGAAAAAAAACCGGAAAAAGAATTTATAGCTTGGCACAAAACTTTGCCTAAATAACAAACTCCTCACAAATTAGAATGGACCAAATAAAAGTCAATAATTTCATGAGGCAGTTAGAACTAATAAAACAGCAAAAGACTGAAAAACTTGGAAGAAAATTTTAAGTACCTCACAGTAAAAATGACTGAGTTGAAAAACACGTCAAGGAGAAAACAATTAAAAATCATTGGACTATCTGAATACCATGGCCGACAAAAGAACCTATATTTCAAGAAATCTTAAAAAAAAAAAAAGAAAAAGAAAAAGAAAAACCCTACACTGCTTAGACCTCATAGAACCAAAAGGCAAAGTGGAAAGAGAATTTACTGCTCACTTCCTAAAAGAAACTAAAAATGAAAACTCCTAAGAATATTATCCTCAAAATTCAGAGCTTTTTGATCAAAGAACAAATATTGCAAGCAAACTAGAAAAAGTAATTCAAATATTGAGGAGATACAGTTAATATCACTCTCAAGTTGGTAGCCACTATTGTAACGCAATGAAGAATTTGGAATATGATGTTCCAGAAGACAAAGAATATAGGATTACAGACAAGAATAATTTACCCAGCAAAAACAAGTATAATTCTGCAGTGGGAAAATGGACCTGGTGGTATAGTGGATACAGTTCTGAATCTGGAGTCAGGAAGACTCATCTTCATGAGTTCAAATTGAGCCCCATACATTTACTAGCTGTGTGAGCTTGGTGATCTTAAAGCTGTTTGCTTCAGCTTTCATCTGTCAAGTGAGCTGGAGAAGAAAATGGCAAATCTTTCCCTTGGGTAATTTTGTAAAGTAAATCCTAAATGAGGTTACAGAGTCAGAAATGACTGAAAATAAAATACCATTCCTGATGAAAAGACCAGAACTTCTGAACACCTTCAAATTTCAAACCCAGGAGTAAAGTGAAGCATGGAAAAAATAAATATGAATGAACAATGATAAAGGATTAAACAAGGATAAACTGCTCACATTCAAACATGGGGAGATGACAAACAATGCTGGTAAAAGCCACAGTATGGCTTCAAAAATGGAAATAATAATGAAGAAAAAAGGTCTTTGCCTGTTGAGGAGCAGTGGTTTCTAAAGTGAGGAAGTCTAAAAATAAGGAAGTTCTCATGAGAAATGGGCTGATTGGAGACCATCACAAAAAAGATTAAAAGCAAAAAAAAAGAAGAGGGAACATAGAAGCTGAACATGACACATAATCCTTGAGATGTGAGAAAACTGGGACATTAATGCCCTACTAGTGGAGTTGTAAGTTGATCCAACAATTCTAGAAAGCAATTTGAAACTATACTCAAAGGGCTATACAACATTGCATATCCTTTAGTTTAGCAGTGTCACTACTGATCTCAAAAAGATCATAAAGAGATAAAAGGACACACATATGCAAAAACGCTTTTAACAGCTCTTATTATGGTGTCAAAGAATTGGAAAATGAGTGGATGCTCATCAATTGAGGAATAGCAAAATAAGTTATGGTATATGAAAGTAATGAAATGTTATTGTTCTATAAGAAATGATGAACAGGCTGTTTCAGAAAAGATCTTGAAAAATCTACATGAACAGATGCTGAGTGAAGCAAGCAGAACCAGGGAAACATTGTACATAGCAATAAGACTATGTGATGATCAACTATCATAGACTTAGTTCTTCTCAGTGATCCAAGACAACTCCAATAAACTTTGGATAGAAAATGCCATCCACATCCAGAGAGAGAACTATAGAGACTGGATATAAGTTGAAGCATACTTTTTCATCTTTTTTTCCCTTTCCCCCCCTTTCTTGTAGTTTTACGCTTTGTTCTGATTTTTCTCTCTCAACATGACTCATAGGAAAATATGCAAAAAAATGAATATATGTATAACCTAAAAAAAAGTAAAATAAAAAGGGTTTTAAAAAAAGACAGTTCTTTCCATTCTTCCTTTTCTGAGAAGAAACGCCAGAAAATATGCACATACTGGACCAACTATGAAAGAAACATGAGAGGCAGAAAGGCAAACCTCAAGCATGCAAGTTCTTTTCTGAAATTCAGAATCATCAGAGGAGTGAAGACTGAGGCTTACTCACTTGGGAAGAAAAACAAAAGGAACAAATTTATCTTCACCTGGCTATTAGTGGAAGCACATTTGAGTAAGACAAATGGGAAGTGGACTCAGCCACTTGGATTAACCATATGTGATAAGCAGTGCATAAGATTTAAGTAGCTTGGTATCATTCTAACCCCAGAATGAAATAGTGCATGCACTGTTTTGTAAAGAAAAGTATTATATGTTTTGAGGTTTGGGAGCCCAAGTATGGAGCCAGCAGAGGGGCATCAGAATTGATATGTAGCCAAACTTCCTAGATGAGAGCTGTCCACACAATGCTGAAACTTGTTTCACAAGCAAAAGCCCAAGTTGTCCCACATTTCTTTTGGGTTTCTATTCTTTAGAACCTCGAAGGGGACATCAAAACCATACACAAGAAATGAGAAAGAATCTCTTGCACTGTGGCATCTCTGATGGAGGGCAAAGACAAAGAAAGACAGCATAGAAAGAATAAACCATTTTGGTTGTATAGAAAGCAATCGGAAAAATAAACTTTTTTTCAATGTTCATATGATTTTCTAAATACCAGAGACAAAAAGAAGGAAGGAAGAAAAAAAAAGGAGGGAAAGAAGAAAGGAAAAAAGAAAGAGAAGAAAATCAATGAGACCTTTTCACTATCTTTGTGGATGTATGTGGATTAAAGAGTATTTAGCTGCTCTGTTTTAAAGGAAACTAATACTTGGCTCTTGGTTAAGCTGAGTAATTGGGAAAGTCCTGACAAATGAAAAAATTGGTGAAATTCTACAGAATGGAATCTGGGCCACTGCCACCATACATGTTTACACAGGCTTTGAGCAAATTCATTGAGTGCTGGCATTTAATCAGAATAGTGGCTCAATTTATACAGCTTTGAAGTCTAGATAGTATTATTTTAAACCTAAATCAAAGTTCATCCTGTTAGCTACAAAACTGAAATGAACTTCAAAGACTCCTTTGGCAACAATTAATACCTTGACCTCTTTTTTGAGCAATCACTCAATGCCATTTGGATTAATGTAGACTTTAAATTTTCAAAAAAATGATAATTTCAATTAATACGCTCTTTAAAAAAAAGACTAGCAGTATCCCTTGATAATTTACGATGCCTCCTGTCATTAAAATGAATGAGAAATTGAGTGTCATGCCTACAGTAATACCAAATGTAAAAGGCAGGATTTGAACCTATCTTCCTGACTCAAGGTCCAATACTCTAGCTACTATTGGAGGAAGCCTTTTCTTATTGGCTCTTTCCCACTACAGGCCATTAGAGTTAAGTAATTTGCTCAGGATTACACAGCTAGGAAGTGTTAAAAATCTGAGGCTGGATTTGAACTTGGGTCCTCCTGATACCATGGCCGCAGCTCTGCCCACTGTACCATCTAGCTGCCCTGAGGAACAATCTCTTTAAAAAAAATAATAAATCAATGCACCATAATCAACAGTCCCTTTTCATCTCTGCCTGGTGGCTTCCCTGAATTTCTTCAAGTCTCAACTAAAGTCTCTTCTTCTGTAAGATTTTTCTAGTCCTCCTTAACTTTAATGCCAGTTTTGTTTCTTATTTATCCTTTCGATATCGTAGTCCTACATAATTGTTTGCAAGTGGTCTGCCTCTCCCATTAGATGTCAAGCTCCTTAAGAGGAGTTGGTTTTTTTTTTGTCTTTCTTTATATCCATAGCACTTAGCACAGTGTCCGGCCAATTAAAGGTGCTCATAGTGCCTGTTTGGCTGATTGGCAGAAACACATGTGGGCTGTCATACACAGAAGTATTTTCAGCAACTTACTGGTCCTGGTGTGTAAGTCACTTTTAGTCCAGTGCTGGGTGGGGGTTGCTTCACCTGAAATCTGATACAAAAATACTCAGTTACAAATGTGTAATAATAATGGTTCACATTTATATAATGCTTTACATTATAAGTTGTCTTACTTGTTCTACTGGATAATAATATTGTAAGGCAGATAAGACAGGAATTATCATCTTTCTGTTACAGATGGAAAAATGAAAGCTCAGGGATTTATCTTAGGCTAAAGTTGTCTCACTAAAAAGTGAAAGGGCCAGAATTCAAATAAAGGCCTTTGGATTCCAAGTCCACTCCATCCTGCTAGTGTTTATAAGACCTAGAATTCACGATGGCAGTTTTAGTGAATGAACTGCACATGGTTAGGATGTGATAGTGAGGTATAAGAATTGATCTTTTTCAGGCAGGCTTCTATTCACATCAATCTTCTGGCCCTTCTCCCCCTCCCCAATTTTTAGTAGCTTCCTTTTAACTAGACCACTTGCTGTTTTTCTCACCAGCTACTCCATCTCCCTTTTCTGTGTCTTCATGGAACATTTTCCCTTCTGTATTCAGTAGGCCCTTAATATATTCAAGTCTCTTCACGATTGGAGTGCAACCTACGTTTTCATAGTTTTCCTTGTCAAACTATGTTCTATTTGAATTGTCCTACTTGTCACTTACAAGTCTTCGGTAATTAATACCATATGTTGATTAGTTGGAAAGTTAGTAGAGATGAGATCTGGATATGTAGATAATAGAGTGATCTGCAGAGAAGTTCACAGGAGATGAGATCACCAAGAAAGAAAATTTTGTCTTTGACTCCCCCCATAACTACCACTGTGCTTTCTACATTTTTGGCACTTTTATTTCAATAGTGTAAAGAGTTCCCAGTGAAGAAAATTTCTCTCCCAAAGAAGATCCATCACCTAGGGGTTAGAAATTAAGTGACTTGCTCAGGATCACACAGTCAGCAGACATCAGAAGCAAGACTTGAGCCCATTTCTCTAATTCGAATGACAGGTCTTTATTCACTATGCCATGATGCTTCTTGTACACTGTTTAATAATTGCTCTTGAACTGAACTGGCTGAGAGGGCATGGGGGGAAGAACAGTAGTTTTGGAGATAGAAGACAGGTCCAACTGGAGAATCCAACTCCAAATTCCACCTTTACCATTTGTGGTATCTTTGGAAAGTCCCTTCATTCCTAAATTTCCCCTTCTGTAAGAGGAGTCATCTTGAGAGTCCTCCCAGGTCCCTTCCAGTGCTAAATCTAGATTTTATGATCCTATGAACTGAATTTGCAGTTCCAGGCCATCAGAATAACAAATAGTTAGAGAAGTATTTGGGGGCACATTGCCCAACCTTTCTTCAGACAGTTCTTAATGTCAGTTCATAAAGTCAATCAGTGTTAGAAGTGACTGTAACATAAATCTCCACTCCACTTATTAGCTGTTTTCTTGGTCCAGGGCAAAGTTCCTTTTTGGACCTGATTGCATGTTTTAGCATGGTGTATGGCATGAATGTTGGCCTGCTGACTGCCAGATCATTAGGCTAAAGAATGAGGCCTCTCTTGGAAATCAGTGGTGCATGGGATTCCAGAATGCACTGGCTGGCTTGGGAGTTTACACATTTGAAGACATGGGAAGAATACAGAACTTGGGGAAACTTTGTAAACCTCCATGCTAATATAGAGTGTGAGCCAGCCTTTTCCTGTCATGTGGTTTGTGGGTTCTGCATGATGGTTAAAGATTCTAAGCCTAGTGGAATGCCCCCCCCCAAAATGTACCTTCACCCTGGCCTCTCCAACCAATTAAGTTCAGGGTTGGCTCTGAAAGACCCATACTTAATGAATTGCTGACTGAAGTCTCCAAACTTGAAGCTCTGGGCTAAGACAGATAGAATCTGAAGGGATGGGTTTTATTTATTTGAAACTAGCCCATCATTATTCACTAACTCTGCCTGATGGATGGAAACGATAGCATTGATGATATATGGTCAGTTTGGGTGGAAGTAGACTCATTCCAGAAGGCTGAGATTTTACTCCAATGAACCTTAACAGTACTGGTCATGGTGACCCACTGTTGGGGAGGATGAGACTGATGGATTGCTAAAGTTGATTAGGTGTCTTTACAAGATTCAGGAGAAGCATAAGAAGGTAATCAAAAAAGGGAAACCATAAATCTAAGGGACTTAACAAGATTTATCAGTTTACATTCCTACATGGGAAGATGATACTTGTAAATCATAACTTTCTTATTATTGTGGCAATTAGGAGCATGTATATACAGAAGGCAAAGGTGTGAGTTGAATATGAAGGGATCAAATCTAAAAAAAGATAAAATCAAAGAGTAAGAGAGGAATGTATTGGGAGAAAGGGGAAGGAATAGTGAGGATAGTGTATATTATATGCCATAAAAGAAGAAAAAGCTATTACAATGGAGGGAAAGAAGTAGAGAGAAGGGGGAGTGAGTAAGCCCTACTCTCATCAGAATTAGCTCAAAGAGGAAATAACATATATGCTCCATATGGATATAGAAATCTGTATTATCCTGCAGGAAAGTAGGAGAAGGGAAAACATGAAGGGGGGAAGTAATAGAAGAGAGGGAATATTGGGCAAATGGCTGGTCAGAAGCAATAAACTTTTTTTTTTTTTTTTTTTTTGCTAAGGCAGTTGGGGTTAAGTGACTTGCCCAAGGTCACACAGGTAGGAAATGCTAAGTGTCTGAGATCAGATTTGAACTCAGTCCTCCTGACTTCAGGGCTGATGCTCTATCCACTGTGCCACCTAGCTGCCCCAGCAATAAACTTTTGAGGAGGGACAGGGAGAAAGGAAAAAGAATAATTTAGGCAGGAGAATACAGTTAGCAATGGTAATTATAAGAATTTTGAAGCAAGTTTCTCTGATGAAGGTCTCAATTCTCAAATGGATAGGGAACTGAGTCAAATTTATTTAAAAAAAAAAAGCCATTTCCCAACTGATAAATTATCAAAAGATATGAGCTATGCCCAAAGGGGTAAAGAATAATGCATATCCTTTGACCTAATGATTCCTCTACTAGGCATGAATCCCAAATGAGATTTTTTAAAAAGGAAAAGAATCTATATGTACAACAATATTTATAGCAGCTATTTCTCAGGACAAAGAATTGGAAGGTGGGAAATGACTGAATAAATTGTGTATTGTAATTATGATGGAATAGCATTGTTCTATAAGAAATGGTGAGTAGGATGCTATCAGAAAAACCTGGATAGTCCTCTATGTGCTCAAGCACAGTGAAACATAATGTGTATTTGCTAATAGCAAAATTGTGAGATGATCAGCTGTGAATGATTTTAGTATTCTCAGCAATCCAATGATTCAATACTACTCTGAAGGACTTTTGATGAAAACTGTTATCCATAGTCAGAGACAGAAATGATTGTGTCTGAATACAGACTTCAGCATGGTTTTTTTTTCCCTTTCAGGTTTTTTTTTCTGGGTGGAGAATCTATATTTTTCTTTTGCAACATAACTTCATGGAAATAATTTACATAACTTCACATGTGCCTTCTTAATGGAGGGTGTGGAGAGGAAGGGAAAGAATCTGAAATTCAAAGTTTTAAAAACAAATATTAAAATTGTTTTACATGTAACTGGGGAAAACAAAAATATTACAAAAAAGAAAAAAAAAGCCCATATCTCCCTCCCTGGTCTAAAATTTTAAGAATTTATTTTGAACTGGAAATGAAACACTTGGTGTTTTCATTTCCACACCCAGAATGATTTCCCCCATGTGTATGGCTCTTGAAGGCTTCCAAGGCCAGCTTTGTGAAAAAATATAGGGATGCAGAAAGGAAATGGGAATGAAGCCCATGGGAACTGAACACGCTCTGAGGATCCTTCAAATACCAACTCTTGTTTTCATGTGATTGTCAAACTAGGCTAACAAATAATCTTAATTGACAAGAGCCTTAGCAGATACTCTCTCAACCCTCCCCATTTCAAATACCAAGGGTTCTTCAGGGCATCAAGCTTTCATCAGTGTTCTAAATCATCCAGACACATTCATACAACTTCATATCATATAACTCCCCTTCCTGATTTCTGTGTTCCAAGTCAAACTGAATTTAACACTCTTATCTATCACTATACAGTTGCATAAAACATTCTTCTTGTCATCAATGCATTTCCTCATCACTGAAGTTGAGAGAAATTGAATGACTTGTCCAGTATCACGGTGAGTAAGCAAAAGAAGCAGGACTCATGCCTTGTTTTCCTGACTTCCAGTTTAGTGTTTTGTCTATTCCATTGGGGTACCTCAAGAAAAAGATGAATTGCTTTGGCTCAAGAACTTTGAACACTTTTTCATCCTTGTTGTCCTGTAAATCACTTCCAAATTAGGCTATTTGACAAAACAGAATCAAGGACAAGTCCACATAAGTGAAAGTGAAGAGACATGTTGAGCAAGTATGTAAGTGATTTATATGAAAAGCTTTAATATCCCATTTTCTATTACCCAATCTGGCATAGTAAAGATCAGGGTGACGAAGAGGACTGAAGAGGTATTGATTTGTCAATGATTACTTTAACAACAATTGACATTGTAATAATATGGATCAATACGCTCACACTGATAATTCTCATACTAATAAATATTATTACTACAGAGTGGCAGCTTTACCTGCAGAAATCCACACCAACATTCTTTAGCTTTACTGTGGCCCTATAGGTGTGTCCCTCCTTCAAAATACCAAAGTTCACCTCTGGTGGAATTAGATGAAAAACAAAAGAGGATTGTTTTTTTTTGTTCATGGCAGCACGTGCAATTGATGATGTATATACTCGACCTCCAACACAGTCTTCTACCTGTATTTAAAGAATGAGAATTGTAGAATGGTTTGTAGGCTTAAGTTCAAAAAAATTTTATATGAAACTAAAGAAATCTCAAGCTCCACAGAAGGGAAAGCCAAAGTTAACAATTGTAATACAATGATTTAATTTAAATTTTTTTATTAAAGCTTTTTATTTTTCAAGACATATGCATGGATAATTCTATGACATTAACCCTTGCAAAACCTTGTGTTCCAATTTCCCCACCCCTTTGCCCATTCCCTCCCCAAATGTCAAGTAGTCTAATATATGTTAAACATGGTACAAATACATGTTAAATCCAATATATGCATACATATTTATACAATTATTTTGTTACGTGTTTCTACTGGGCTTATATCCCAAAGAGATCTTAAAGGAGGGAAAGGGCCCCACATGTGCAAGAATGTTTGTGGCAGCCCTTTTTGTAGTGGCAAGAAACTGGAAAATGAATGGATGCCCATCAATTGGAGAGTGGCTGAATAAATTATGGTATAAGAATGTTATGGAATATTATTGTTCAGTAAGAAACGACCAGCAGGATGATTTCAGAGAGGCCTGGAGAGACTTGCATGAACTGATGCTGAGTGAAACGAGCAGAACCAGGAGATCATTATACATGGCAACAACAAGACTATAAAATGATCAATTCTGATGGACATGGCTTTCTTCAACAATGATGTGATTCAAACCAGTTCCTATTGTTCAGTGATGAAGAAAGTCATATACATCGAGAGAGAGGCCTGTGGCAACTGAGTGTGAACCACAACACAGCATTTTAATGCTTTCTGTGAATATCTCCTGCATTTTGTTTTCCTTTTTAGGTTGTTTTTTTCTCTCTTTCTAGATCTGATGTTTCTTGTGCAGTAAAATAACTGTATATATACATATATATATATTATATACACATATATTGGATTTGTCATATAATAGAACATATTTAGCATGTATTAGATTATCTGTCTCTAGGGGTGGGGAGTAAAGGGAGGAGGGGAAAAGCTTGGAACAAAAAAAGTTTTGCAAAGGTCAATGTAGAAAAATCACTCATATGTTTTGTAAATAAAAAGCTTTTAATAAAAAAAATTTGCTACACAAGAAAAACCAAATCAGACTGGAAAAAAGGAAAAAGAAAATAAAATGCAAGTAAACAACAACAAAAAGAGTGAAAATGCTGTGAACCACACACAGTTCCCATAGTCCTCTCTGTGGGTGCAGATGGCTCTCTTCATCACAAAATCCTTGGAAATGGTCTGAATCATCTCATTATTGAAGAGAACCACATCCATCAGAATTAATATTATGATTCATTTTAACAAATTCAAGAAACATAAACCATATATTAGTGGCAGAACTCAAAGTTCCAATCTTTGAAAAACTCAACATCCTAGTTCTAGAATTGGAAATTTCTTTAGAAATCAGTTAAAAGAGGGAGTTTTGACTCCCAGAGAGGTAAAACTTGCCCAGGTTCCTACAGTTAGTAAGCATCTGAGGCAGATTTTGAATTCAGGTTTTCCTGGCTCCAAATCCAGATGGACCCTTAGATGCTTCTGTCTATAGATGACATTGTACTGGTTGCATCAAGCCCTGACACACTGCATAGATTCTTGGAAGAGATATATCACCATTCAAAAAGTTTAACCTGGACATCCACACAAGAAAGACCAAGTAAATGAAGAATCCATATGACATATATTGAATGGAAAATGTATAAAGTTTGTCCACAAAGATAGCCAATTCTGCCCAATATTGAAGAGGAGAAAAGTAGGCTGTCTTGCAATTAGGAATTTGCAAAGATCCTTTAATTATCCCCTAAGGTTTCCGTGAAAAATTAAGCTTCTTTTTTTTTTGAGATTGTATCTCCATATCTTCCAGACTGGAAATAATAGTAGCCAGCCATGAGCCCAATCCCACATCTAATGGCATGAGAACTTTGATCTACTTCGTCTCTACTGGACCTTAAGCAGTTTTAGTTCCCTACTCCCAACTCTTGGGAGCTCACCCTGTTGATGCTGCTGCAGATACCCAATTGGCTTAGCTCAGAATTCCTGAATTTAAGTAAATTCACCAGCTTCAGCCTCCCTAGTAGTAAGGATTATAAGTGTGTGCCTAGCCATGCCCAGTAGCCTCATCTTTTTAATACAAACATCCTAATGATATTGTTGCATGACAGCAAGACATGGAATACAAGAATCTATAAAGAACTAAAAATGAGTATCATCCAGAGGGCAATGTAATAGTGCATGGTGTGTATGAGCAGATTGTAATATTTAAACAAAGAGGAACTTTTAAAAAGAAGAGCAAAAGACTTCATTAATGAATAGTATGATAAAGTGGGTCAGTTACATGGTAAGAATGAGGGATGACAGATGCTCAGATTACTCCAGTGACTATCAAAAGAAATTAAGATCTTTAGCCCACTAAGTGAATGTATCATCAAAAAGTTGGAGGGGTTGTGATCTGAGTCACTGGTAAGAGCTCCAAAACAATAAAACTGCAGATCAATTTGAATATTTCTTTAAGGGGTGTTTGCAATTATATTTATACAAGTCTTGAGTCAGTCTTGGTAAAATGCCTCCAGATACTTTATGCACTTTGTCATGATTTAGAATGAGATCTCTCTATTATTTCCTCATGAACTTTAATATTGCTATATAGAAATGCTGTTGAATTCAATCAAATGACTTATCCAAATCCAAGATGAGAGGAAAGAGACAGCAAAAAGATAGGAGGGAAAGGAAAAACAGGGCAAAGAAATATTCTATGCTATTACCATTCTACCCTGATGGAACAAAAACATTTAGTTTCTTTTCTGTCTCTGTCAATGGTCAAAAGGGACCAGAGCTAGAACATTTCATTGTCATTTTGTGCATGAATAGCAATTTAGCAATTATATGATTATAGGAATGTTAAATTCTAAGAAGAGGAATTGAGCTGCTTCTAGGAGAGTTGACTTTATTGTAAAATAGCATATGTGTTCTTCAAAGTATCTGATTGATATCATTTTTCCATATTTATCAGCAAGACCTGGGTATGAGTTGATTAAAGTGATGATTAAAGGCCTTTGTTGGAAATATGCAATATTTCTTATACTTATTATTCTTTCTCCCCCTAAAAATGATTATTTATTTTGCATATGTTCTCTATAGATTTCTATATGTATATATTATCACTCTCAATAGGATAAAAATTCCTAGAGTACAGGGCCTGATTTAATTTTTTTTTGCATCTCCAATATCTAGCATACTGCCTATAACATATGATTTAACAAGCCTTTGATGATTGATTGATAGATTGATGAGTCAAAATCTCACCTCTTGTGTGAGGCATTATATTTTATTTTTAATAAAAAGTAAGATGGTGATGTGAGGAGGAAGGAAGGGAGAGAATCTGGAACTCAAGGGGTTTTTTTAGATATTAAAATTGTTTTACATGTAACTAGAGAAAAATATAAAAAAAGAAATAAAAAGAAAGACAATCCCTATTTTCATAATTTAATGGATAGGAGAGGATTGTACACAAAAGGAAACCTGGTTCAGACCAGGTATAGCAGCAGATGTGAAGTAGAGGTGCACCCCCAACACTTAACACAGTGCCTGGCACATAGTAGGTGCTCAATAAATGATGACTGGAATGGATTGGACCTCTTGGATGGAGTTGTAGTAGGCCTAGAACCAAGAATGAAGCTCCTGGAGTCAAAAGCCATAAGCATGAGCCCAGGCTTTAACTCTTCACAAACCTACAACTTATGGAGTTACTCTACTAAATTGACTAATGGATTTGAGATCTTTTTATCTACAAAGATTCCAATCAATAAACATGTTCAGTTTATCTTCATAGTGTGGTACAATGTGATTTGTTCTTAAGAAAAACTTTTTGGATTAGCCTAGATCAAAACCTTTTATGCACAATACTGCAGTGTAGGAAATTAACAGTTCTCCTCTCTGGGACTCCTCAATGGACTTAACCATGAGCTAGCTACTTAGGCTATGGACACTGATGGAGAGTACCTTGGGTGTATTCCAGCTGCTGCTAGAGGCCAGTAATGGCAATGGATAAAAAACTCCATGCAATGTTTTCCCCCTACATTCAAGAAAAGTTTGCTTTACCTTCTTAAGGGGTAGAGACTTCTTTGGCTTAGAATTTTTCAAGTAATTAGGTAGCTTTACGTTCTCTTTCCTTGGTTGTCCAGCAGCATTTTGCAGCAATGACTGGGTAGGAATCTTCATGGGCATCCATGGGGTATCAGAATCTTTGGAAAGAAAGTGTTTTAATTAGACTGGATTTGTCTTTCTAGAAATGTTATTTATTACTGCTTTTCAGTAGCCCAAAGTAAAGCTCAGAAATACAGACATGTGAATATGGTATATGAATGTTGAAAATTCTTAACATATGTTAGAAAAATAAAATTACTATAAAAAAAGAAATACAGACATGTGCAAAAGAAGAGTTTAATTAACATTATATGTTAGTCAACAAATATTTAATAATTTATTTTTAAGGGTGAAGCTTTTTTGCTGAATGCTACAAAACATGAAGTAATATACAATAGTCCAATTGGAAAAATGATAAATGAAAATTTTAAAAATTGAATAAATAAGGTGACTACATGATTACATAAGGTTTTGGTAGCCTAGAGATTTCCCAGACAACAGGATGTTTTAAAAATTTGGGGCTTGTCGGGAAGAAGTGTTCCATAATGGAGAGGGATTTTATGAAGAGGTTCTGAGCCCCAAAGATTGAGGAGTTCAGGAAGATATGTCATAGGGATGAGGAAACTTAGAAATATGTCTTTAATAAAGGGTTCACTATTTCTCATTAGCAAGTTTCCTTCCTTAACAGGTTTAGTTGTTCTTGGAGATTAAAAGAAGTAGTAAATCATGACATAAAAGTGCATAAAACACTTTGCTTCACAAATCTGAGAAAAGTCTCTTTTTAGATCTGACTAATGAAAACATACCTTTAAAATTTTTGACTGTGGTCCAAAATCCCTCAAAGACTCGGAAGTCACAATATCCTCCTCAGTTTTCCAGACCTCCCATTTGCCATTAGAAAAACTGTAACATGTTGGTCTTAAAGAACAGCATTATAAAAGTGGGATCTTCAGGTTGTAGAGAGATTTTGTGCCAAACTGTTAGTATGATATCCTCTCATCCACTCCCTTTCTACTTTGGCTCTGACTCAGCTCTCAGTAGTGTTGCTCTAGCATGGTTTCAGGCATCTGCTTCTGAGATGCATACCATTTGCTAGATCCTAGAACCTGATTTATTTCCAGGGTTGACCCTGAAGTCTGGTTCTTGCTTGGATTTGTCCTAGAATAAATACTGAAAAGACCCCTGTAATTGATTAAGCTTCCTATGGTTCCCTCTGGCTGGGAGTAGATCAGGGACCTAGGTGTCCTTCAGCAGAGATACTTAATCATGGATTTTATAAGCCTACCTATTTGACTCACATGCCTATCACTTTATTCTGAGGTTATCCTGGATCCTCAACAGGAACTGAAATTGTATCTGGAGGGAGATGCTGTTTACCTTGATATTTTTCTCCTTGAGGGGTCCTAGTAGTGAATTCTGTCAGCAGAATCAGTAGGATTTGGCAAGTAATTGATACAACAGAACAAAAGGGGATCTATCTTCTCCTAGTTTTTATTTAAAAATGATTCATGGGGAAGGATCTATTATTTAACTAATTTCAAAAGATTTCACATCATTTAAAGGAACATGCTAAGTGAAAAAGTCCCTTCCTCTCTTTGTTTCTGCCTGTTTTTGCCTTTCTCTGTTTCTATGTCTGTCTGTCTCTCTGGAATATGTTTAATCAAGGGATAAAAGTAAAAATTTAACTATTCTTTCAAATATTCAGGTAAATATAATGACCACCTAACACTACAATTCCCTAAACTTTAACTCTGATATTTTAAATGGCAAAATTTTAAAAATTTTGATTAAAGCTTTTTATTTATAAAACATATATATGGGTAATTTTTCAACATTGACCTTTTCAAAACTTTCTGTTCCAAATTTTCCCCTCCCCTAGATTGCAAGTAGTCCAATACATGTTAAATATGTTAAAATATATGTTAAATCCAATATATGTATACATATCTATACAGTTATCTTGCTGCACAAGAAAAATCAGATCAAGAAGGAAGAAAAAAAAACCTGAGAAAATAAAATGCAAGCAAACAACAACAGAAAGAGTGAAAATGCTATGCTGTGGCCCACACTCAGTTCCACAGGCCTCTCTCTGGGTGTAGATGGCTCTCTTCATCACTGAACAATTGGAACTGGTTTGAATCATTTCATTGTTGAAGAGATAAATGGCAAAAATTTAAATTAAACTGCAATTAATTAGATTTGCTGATTCACACAAACAAAACAAAACATGTTTTTCCTTCAGTCATATCAAGCAAAAGCAGGCCTTTTGGATACAATTTATTGTATTGGATTGGATACAATTTAGAAAAATTCAAGTTTACATTATCTATATTGTATTGAAGGCAGTGAAGTAGTGCAGTGGATAGAGCCATAGGTCTGGAGTCAGGAAACTCATTCTTCTGAGTTCAAATCTAGCCTCAGACACTTACTAGCTATATTAACACTTTTTGCCTCAGTTTCTGCATCTGTCAAATGACCTGGAGAAGGAAATGGGAAACCATTCCAGTGTCTTTGCTAAGAAAATCCCAAATAGAAGTCACAGAAACTCAGCATGATTAAAATGACTCAACAACTCAACAAAATGTTGTATTAAATTTTTATTTCTTGTGTGAAACATATTTTAATCTGATTTAGGCCTCTCTTCATCTGAGCATCACAATTGCTTGAGTTTGATACCACTGGCCTAAAAGTGGCTTGAAACCAGGTTTTTCTGTTTCTGAGGCTAGTTTTTTTTTTATCTACTATACCTTGAGGATATCTACTATACCTTGAGGATACTCAAGATTCAATAACATTACAAAAATAAAGAAATGTTACTTTATCATAAAAGGCTCCCATTATTTATCTGTCTTGACTTTTTCCATCTGACTGTAAATCTTAATGTCTTTAAGCACTCAGCTTTAAGTTTTGGCTCAGAATCTATATCATATGAAAAGAGAGCCCCATGTCACCTAGAAAGAGCTTCCAGTTGGTACCTTATTTATTTCTCATCTAGTTCTGGGAGAAGAATGAAACAACAGCTGGAATGGTTTTTGCAAATCAAAACAATTCCATTCCTACTTTTATATTTAGGGGAAAGGTAGAAGAAGAAGAAAAGAAGGAAGGAAGTATAGGAAGAAGAGAAGAAGGAAAAGAAACATTGGAAAAAGGATGAAATTAAAGAATGGGAAAGCTGTGGTAAAAATGCTCCAAAGTGATTTGTATATCTTTAGATGTCAGTTAAAAAGAATAAAAAAGCCTACTTTTTCCTCTGGCTCCCTGTTGTTTTCTAGCACTGATTTCAGTATTCCATTTTATCTATATCACCAACTGCCTACTGAACAGCTCCATCTGTATATCCTACCAGCAACTTAAACTCAACATGTGCAAAACTAAATTTATCATCTTTTTACTTAAACTCATTACATTAAACTTCTAAACTTTCCTATTTCTGTTGTGGACATCGTCATTTTTCTTTTTTTTTAAATTTTATTTGCATAACATATGTGTGGATAATTCTTCAACAATAACCCTTACATAGCTTTCTGTTACAAATTTTTCCCCCCAACTCCCCACCCCTCCCCAGATGGCAGGATATCCACTACATGTTAATTATGTTAAAATATTGGCAAATCGAATATATGTATACATATTTCCAAACTTGTCATTGTTGTGCAAGAAAAATCTTGTCTACACAAATGATATATCAGATAAAGGAAACACAATGTAAGCAAACATCAATCAAGGAGTATGAGAATGTTATGTTGTGGTCCACATTTCGCATCCCTCTCTCTGGGTGTATATGGCTTTCTTCAGTGAACAATTGGAGGTGGTTTGAAACATTTCATTGTTGAAGAGAGCCATGTCCATCAGAATTGATCGTCATATAGTACTATTGTTGCCGTGTATAATGATCTCCTGGTTCTGCTCATTTCACTCAGCATCAGTTCATGTAAGTCTCTCCGGGCCTCTCTGAAATCATCTTGCTGGTCATTTCTTACAGAACAATAATATTCCATAATATTCATATACCACAATTTATTCAGCCATTCTCCAATTGAAGGGCATCTATTCAATTTCCAGTTTCTAGCCACTACAAAAAGGGCTGCCACAAAACATTCTTGCACATGTGGGGCCTTTTCCTTCCTTTATGATTTCTTTGGGATATAAGCCCAATAGAAATGCTGCTGGGTCAAAGGGTATGCACAGTTTGATAATTTTTTGAGCATAGCTCCAAATTGTTCTCCAGAATGGCTGTATCCGTTCACAGCTCCACCAACAATGCATCAGTGTCCCAGCCCTCCCACATCCCCTCCAACATTCATCATTAACTTTTCCTGTCATTTTAGCCAATCTGACAGGTGTGAAGTGGTATCTCAGGGTTGTCTTGATTTGCATTTCTTTGATCAATAGTGATTTGGAGCACCTTTTCATATGACTATAAATAGCTTTAATTTCATCCTCTGAAAATTGTCTGTTCATATCCTTTGACCATTTATTGATTGGAGAATGGCTTGAATTTTTATAAATATGAGACAATTCTCTATATATTTTAGAGATGAGACCTTTATCAGAACCCTTAAATGTAAAGATGATTTCCCAATTTATTGCTTCCCTCCTAATCTTGTCTGCATTGATTTTGTTTGTACAAAAACTTTTTAACTTAATATAGTCAAAGTTATCTATCTGGTTTTCAATTAAGAATTCCAGTTCTTCTTTGGACATAAATTTATTCCATCTCCATAGGTCTGAGAGGTAAACTATATTACATTCCTCTAATTTTCTTATAGTATCACTCTTTATATCCAGATCATGAACCCATTTAGATCTTATCTTGGTATGTGGTGTTAGATGTGGGTCAAGCCCTAATTTCTTCCACACTAGTTTCCAGTTTTCCCAGCAGTTTTTGTCAAATAGTGAATACTTATCCCA
>JAJPUD010012666.1:0-48204 GCA_023553655.1 Myrmecobius fasciatus | reverse complement strand
AAAGAGAAAATCAATGAATTGGGCTTGCAACTAAAAAAGCTAGAGAAAGAACAAATTAAAAACCCCCAATCAAATACCAAACTTGAAATCCTAAAAATAAAAGGAGAGATTAGTAAAATTGAAAGTAAAAAAACTATTGAATTAATAAATAAAACTAAAAGTTGGTTTTATGAAAAAACCAACAAAATAGATAAACCTCTAGTTAATTTAATTAGAAAAAGGAAAGAGGAAAATCAAATTGTTAGTCTCAAAAATGAAAAGGGAGAACTTTCCACCAATGAAGAGGAAATTAGAGCAATAATCAGGAGTTACTTTGCACAACTGTATGCCAATAAATTTGATAACCTAAGTGAAATGGAGGAATATCTACAAAAATATAGATTGCCCAGATTAACAGAAGAGGAAATAAATTACTTAAATAGTCCCATTTCAGAAAAAGAAATAGAACAAGTCATTAATCAACTCCCTAAGAAAAAATCCCCAGGACCAGATGGATTTACATGTGAATTCTACCAAACATTTAAAGAACAATTAACTCCAATATTATATAAACTATTCGAAAAAATAGGGAATGAAGGACTCCTACCAAACTCCTTTTATGATACAGACATGGTACTGATACCTAAACCAGGTAAAACAAAAACAGAGAAAGAAAATTATAGACCAATCTCCTTAATGAATATTGATGCAAAAATCTTAAATAAAATATTAGCAAAGAGATTACAGAAAATCATTCCTAGAATAATACACCATGACCAAGTAGGATTTATACCAGGAATGCAGGGATGGTTCAATATTAGGAAAACTATTAACATAATTGACTATATTAATAACCAAATTAACAAAAACCATATGATAATCTCAATAGATGCAGAAAAAGCATTTGATAAAATCCAACATCCATTCCTATTAAAAACATTAGAGAGTATAGGAATTAATGGACTTTTCCTTAAAATAGTCGGCAGCATCTATTTAAAACCATCAGCTAGCATCATATGTAATGGTGATAAACTGGAACAATTCCCAATAAGATCAGGGGTGAAACAAGGTTGCCCACTATCACCATTACTATTCAATATTGTATTAGAAATGCTAGCCTTGGCAATAAGACAAGAAAAAGAGATTAAAGGAATTAGAGTAGGTCATGAGGAAACCAAATTATCACTCTTTGCAGATGATATGATGGCCTACTTAGAGAACCCTAGAGAATCAACTAAAAAACTATTAGAATTAATCCACAACTTCAGCAAAGTTGCAGGATACAAAATAAATCCACATAAATCATCAGCATTTTTATACATCACCAACAAAATGCAACAGCAAGAGATTCAAAGAGAAATTCCATTCAAAATAACTATGAATAGTATAAAATATTTGGGAATATATCTGCCAAGGGAAAGTCAGGATCTATATGAACAAAACTACAAAACACTCTCCACACAAATAAAGTCAGATCTAGATCTAATGTTTCTTGTGCAGTAAGATAACTGCATAGATATGTATACATATATTGGATTTGTCATATAATTTATCATATTTAGCATGTATTAGATTACCTGTCATCCAGGGGTGGGGAGTGGGGGGAAGGAGGGGAAAAGCTTGGGAAAAAAAAGTTTTTTCAAAGGTCAATGTAGAAAAATCACTCATAAGTTTTGTAAATAAAAAGCTTTTAATAATTAAAAAAAGAGATTTGAACTCTTAAGAAAAAAAAGAAAAAGAAAAAGAAAACCACCTTCTAGATGTCTCAATAGTCCATGGGCATTAATATGATATCGAGGCTGTCCATTTGTTACCCCTTACTCTTGCCACATAACTGGTCCACTGCCTTTTTAATCATACATTTCCGAATATCTTAGGAGCCAGAAAATGGATGTATATAGACATAAAGGTATTTCCAAATCAACTATCTTTAGAATAAGACAGGTTATAGAAAAAATTAAAAATCAATACCAAATTATAAGAAAAACTAAGATATCATGAATTCAAATGAGCTTCAATCTGACCTACTTAAAAAAGCATTTAATGTGGAAAAATAGGAAATGAATAAAAGAGTTGACAGAAACTTTTCAATTAATGACAACCCAAAATGACAATAACAAACTATCATCACACCCTAAGAAATTTAACCACTGTAAATTGATCATCACAACTAAAGGAGTCTAGATAATACTTAAATGTATTTTGTACAATTTCCTATGTATAGTGGGTTTGTATTTTTTTGCCTTCTCAATGAGTAGGGAGAGGAAAAGATTCTGGAAATGGAAATAAAATTGAATGAAAAAAATAAATTTAAAATTTTTTTTAATGGGTAGGCACAGTATGTGACTTTGGGAGTATGGTTCCAAATGGCTTTCTACAATATCTGCCAATTTGTGGCTCAACCAACAATGCAATATGATATGGTGGATACCTGTTTTGAAATTTTTACTGCTAGATTACCCATATTGATGAGGTTAATGATCTATCAAAAGGTTTTGTATACCACCTCTTGCATACAAATCACTGATGATACTATATTGACATCAATCAGTAAACATCTATCAAGTACTTGCTAAATGTTAGGCACTGTGCTAAGCATTAAAGATATAAAGAGAACAAAAACAGGTTCTGCCTTCAAAGAGCTTGCATTCTAATGGGGGACATAACACATAAATAGCTAAGTAAATTCAAAATAGATACAGAATAGATGGAGGATGTTTGGGCTAAATCATTGTGTTGCTCATCTAACTGTGTGTCAATCAGGAAAGTAAGTATTCTGTCGCCAACTTATCACTATTCTAAGTTTTGACATTACCAATTCAATTATCAAGAAGGAAGGAAATAAAGAAGGAAGAGAAGGAGGAAAAAGAAGGGAGGGAAGGAAGGAAGGAAAGAGGGGAGAGAAAGAGGGAAGGAGGGAAGGGAGGGAAGGAAGGGAGGAAGAAAAAGAAAGGAAGAAAGAAAGAAATTATTGTATTTAAGAGGATACATAGATATAATTCTTGCCTAATATCTCTTCTCTCTATAGAGACCAGAGTGGCCAAGCCTCCCTTCCCAAATCTCTTCCCCAACTCCCCCCCCCCCCCCCCGTTTCTCCTCCTAACAGGAATTAAAGTCTCCCTTGAGAAGAGAGAGAAAGGAGAGAAAAGAAGTTAGATATGACTTTTTGGCCTCCCACTGAGCCTCACAATGACAACTCCATGTCACATGGGGGGGGGGGCAGTCTTTTGTCACATGACAAAATCTATTTTGAAGTAGCAGTAGCAGCAGCAATAGTGACTAGCATTTTTATAGCACTTTAAGGTTTAAGAAATATTTTATCATTTTATCTTCACAACAAATTTGGAAGATAGATATTGTCATTAATCCTATTTTTAGGAAACTGAGGAAGACAAAAGTTGCGACTTGTTCAGGATCACACAACTAGTATGTGAGGTTGCATTTGGACTCAGATCCTCCTGAATCCAAGTCTAGGACTCTATCAGCTAGCTGACTCTCAGTGACTGAATTGTTTAACTGTTACCTAGTTATTATGGTTTCATGTCAACACCCCCAAAGTAAATCAGTACAATCTAGAGCCCCCAAATAATCACTTTTTGAAGACTGCTGGTCTATTTAAGTAAGACTGCAGAACCTAATAAAGAATAAAGTAAAAGTTGAGATATCTGGATTCTATTTTCAGTCCTTCTAGACTTCTGAAAATTATTTAAAAATAGATTGCAACTCACTCTGAAAAGACTACTGCATTAACTACACTCCTGAAACCATGATAAATACAACTTTTTGAAAAACAGTCTCAAGAACTTGCAATAAAATTTTAAAATTCATTTATTATGTAATTTAGCTTTACTTTATTATTAACTTACTTATTTTAAAATTAATTAAATTTAAAAATTTAAAATTAAAATTAAAAAATTTTTCTGTTTTACTGAACAATAGAGATGTATTAATACAGATATTCTCAAATACAAAAAATACTAATATAACAACTAGTTCAAAGAAAAATCCAAAGTAAATCATCTTCAACATAAGGAAATTTTGGGGGATGATAACTTTATTATCCCAATTTGCCATTTCAGTTTAAAAATAATAATTATGATTTCAAATGTTATTAAAATGAAATTATAACTGGTTCATCTTACATTAGCAGAACACACAAGAAAGAGTCCAAAGCAGAAAATCTTTGCTGTGACATGCAATTCCAAAATTAAGCATTCAAATTAATGAAGATTGTTTTCTTATGGCATGGGGTCCATTGACTAAAGTATTAAATGCTTCATAAATACAATTTTCTTCTTTCCTCTCATTTAATCACTGGATGAAGCTTATGCATCGTGTGCATGCCCTCATGTTGGATAAACATTGCCTGGAGTACACAGCCTTCAATCATTCTGGGCACTGGAACATTTGGAATGTGTCAAAACAAGATAATAAGATGTCTTTTTGAAATATACATAGCAGCATTAATTGTAATTGCAAAGAAATAGAAGCAATCCAATGTCCAACAGTTTGTGAATACAGCTGACAAAATTATGATATATCAACATAATAGGCTACTAGCATACCATTAAAAATGATAAATATAGAGGCTATAAGAAAATGTGAAAAAAATTACGTTAAGTAATGCAAATTAAATGCAAGCTGAACTATCCAAACAATATGAATACTGAGACTATATCAAGACATTCTTATTGCAAAAAATTAATAGTGATGAATCTATAGTACAAAAAATACTTTCTAAGTATAAATAAACACAAATATATGTTTATTTAGTTTGGATATTTGATATTATCTAGATAAAAATTATTTTAAAGAAATAAACATTTTAAAAACATGTCAAATATAAGGGGATACATGTTTTATTTTGGTGCACCCATACAGTTATAAAGCCTTTGGGGATTCATCTTAGCAGTAGCTACTCTTTCTCTAGTGTTACAAGGCTTACAAATTGCTACTATCATCCTCATTTTACAAAGAGGGAAACTGGGGCTGAAAGAGATCATCAAAGGTGTACAAGCTGCTAAGCGTCTGGGGCAGGATTTGAACTAAGGTCTTCCTGACAGCAAATCAATTCTCTATCCACTTGACCACCAGCTCCCCAGGTGCAGAATCTCTGCCCTTTAGTGAGATGAACATTAGGGGAGCATTAGAGAAACTTTAGCGGGATTTTTCCCTGCTTTTTAACCATGAAGCAGACCCTACAGTTACAGACTGTGCAACAGTGATCTCTCTTCAGCAAAGTTTCATTGTAACTAGAAATGAGTACATGGCGCCTGCCTTGGACAAATCTGTCAAAAATATATCTTTAAGTCTTCTCTTTGCTTTCAGCACATCCGAATCCAGACTATGTACTCTAGTCAGCAGCCCAATCTATCCACCATCACTATATTAATCTTCCTAAAATATGGCTCTCCTTGCTCACCTCCATGTTCTGGTATCCAAAGTCCTCCAATGTTTATTTCCCATGATATGACTCCTACTATGCTCCAGAAAGACTTTGGAGATTAGCATTTACAAGGTTTTAAAAATGGCAAAGTGCTTTATGTATCATTTGATCCTCACAACAACCCTAGGAATATTATAGATATTATTATCCCTGTTTTAGAGATAAACACTGAGGCCTGGAGAAGTTGTGTCTTGTCCAGAGCCAAGTAAGTATCTAGATCCTCCTGACTCCAGTACCTCGTATACTACATCTCATCTGCAAAAGAGAGATAATATTAACACTTACCTCCAGAGCTGTTGTATGGATAAAGTGAGATCACATTGGGAAATTGCTTTGCAAATTTTAAAGAACAAAAGAGGTAAAGCTCTTATCTCAAACTGCCTTTCTGGCTTTTTCCATGGGTGAAATAGTATGGTGTGGTAGAAAGAGCTTTGAATTTGGAATCAAGAAACCTGGATTCAACTCTAAGATCAAATTGCTAACTGTGTTGTCACTTAGCCTCTCCAGGGCTTTTATGTTCTATAAAATGGGGAGCTTCCTATGATCTTTTCCAATTCTAAATTCTATGATTCTTCTTAATTTCACTAAGCCTCAGCTCCCTCATCTGTAAAATAATAAAATAAGCAAAAACAAACAATTGTTCTCTCATCTGTTTCTCATTCTTAGCATTAAAATTCAAATAGAACAGGCTATAGTTGTTTTAATTACATGTCATTTTTATTGTTTCTTCACCACTCATATTAATTATTACCTTTGTTCTAACAAATAGGTGGTCTGATTTTACCCATAAGATTTAGGAATGACTCTGGGCAAGTCACTTAACCACAATTGTCTATAAAGAAAAAAAAAAAAAAAAAAAGATTTAGGAATGTCTATTCCAAAAATAAGTGGCTTTCTATTTTTTAAAAAGTAATCAATTCATTTTTTGTGTGTTATTATTTTGTATTTGTCACATCCAACATTTCTAGCATCAAAGAGAGTATCATTCGTGTGAGGTTTCTGTATAGACTACAGGTCTTTAGCTTTTCTCTTCCTGAATCCTGAGCCATACTAGTCAACATATTTGTCACTGACTTGACCCATTAATGGAGCATCCTAAGTTTCAAAAAATCAAAATTACAGGTGTTTCAAGAGGCAATAAAAAGATGGAGACTTTGGACAGAAAATGTCATCTGCAGCCAGAAAAAAGAACTATGGAGATTGAATGTAAATCAATACATGCTATGTTCACTTCTTTTTTGTTGTTTTTTTTTCTTTCCCATGGTTTCTTCTCTTTTGTTCTGATTTTTCTCTCCCAATATGATTCATAAAGCAATGTGTATTAAAAATAAATAAATTAGTTAAGATTTATTTTGGATATAAATATGCTCTTATCTCCCACAATGAAGTGAGCAAAAGAAATAGCAAGATAGCAAGGGACCTGATAGGTGTCTAGTCCAATGTCCTCACTTTACAGATGATGAAACTGAGTCTGAAGAAATTAGATAATTTCCATAGGTTCACACTTGCAGTCAGTGCCAGAGGTACCTATCACAGGTTGATACATGTAGTCAGTCCCAAAGCTGAGAACTGAATACTGGTCTTTAGATTCCAAATGCTACATACACTCTTCTCATGGTAATTCTACCTCCAAGAAATGTATGGCTGAAGGAGAAGAGGAGCCAGTTAATTACCAAATCAAACAAACAGATTGCCCAAGTTCAGTACTGGTACCCACTGGATGTTAGAAGACCCCAGAAGAAGGTCTCCAGATGATTGTAAGATTTCTCTGGAGGATTTATGGGAGGAAACAGCCAAGCATTTCTCAGGATAAGAGTCTGTGAAAAACCTGTGATTGAAATTATTGAAGGATCCATTGCAGAAGTGAAGTCTCTACTGATCTTGAAGACTAATGCTTGTCATGCTACCATTTATTAAAAATAGCTCCATGGAAATTATAGAGGCACTTATGAATAAAAAGGATTGAATTTAAAATGAAAGTCTCTAGAAGAAATGTACTAAAATGGAACATTCCCCAAAATAGTGGCCTATATAAGCCAAGGAGAAAATTTAAACTATCACAAAACATCCTAAAATGTGAGCACTCATAGTAAATATCATTCACAATTATAAAGCAATTATTGGTAATGAACACATAACAACCTTCCTTCTCCCTGAATAAGTTATTCTATTGTTAGATCAGAATAAAATTAATCTGAAAATATGAGATTTAAAATCAGACATGTCCTTTCTTAGCATTATTAACAAACATTAAAAAAAATTTATAATATTTTAATGAAACTGTTCTGATCCCCTTTTAGACGTGCTTTCGCTTAAAGTGAAGTGTTTTGTCATAGTTAAGTCAATTATCATTTATTAAAGTCCCCTAGTTCTAGGTCAGGTACTATGCTAAGCATTGGAGCTATAAAGAAAGGCAAAAAACACTGCTAGTTCTCTTAAGATTTGCAATCCAATGGAAGAGATAACATGCAAACAACTATATACATACAAGATATAAATAATGGGAAGACTGGAGGTAATCTCAGAGGGAAGGCACCAGTATTAAGGAAAGCACTGAGAAGGGTTTCCTGTAGAAAGTGGGATTTTAGCTAACACTTGAAGGAAGCCAGGAAGTAGAGATGAGAAGAAAGCATTACAGGCCCAAGGGACAGTCACTAGAAAGGCATGGAATGAGGCGACAGTATGTCTTATTCAAGGAACAGCAAGGAAGCCAGTGTCATTCAACTACAGAGTGAGTACTTTGATGGAACTAAAGTGTAAGTGGACTGGAGCAAGAAGTCAGGTTAAGAAGGGTTCTAAAAGCCAAAGTGATGTTTGTTCTTGATCCTGGAGGGAAAGGGGAGCCACTGGAATTTACTAAACTGGGGTATAACATAATTTAAGTGCCAATTACTTTCATAATCTCCCTTTATTAAATTTCACAAACATTTACTTAATATCTCCTGTGGGTAGAGCACTACACTTCGTGCTGAGCCATATTAAAAATTTGGGGAGAAAATGCTGATCTAATCTCTTTCAGAGACAGAACTGGCACTCTGCCTAGTAAGGGTATCAGGTTAAGAGGAACACATATTTGGGAGTGGGAGGTCTACCCACCTTGGTTGTCTTGGAATCAGCCTCTGCTAAACAGTATGATTGTGCTCTCTTTTCCTACTTGGTACATCTCCCCAAGGGCATCATCACCCAGGTACCCTGCTCCTAGAAGACTTTCCCTTAAATTACCAAAGGAATATAGGCAGAATTCTCTGAGAGCTGGGCTTCCCCTTCTCCCAATAGAAATGTTCTTTGAGGAAAGAAAATGGCATGAGGGATACAATATTGGATCTGAATTCTAGGAGAACTGAGTTCAAATCCAGCCTCAGATTCTAGCCATATAACCTGAGGTGAGTCAGTCACTTAACCTGTTTGCCTGAGTTACCTCAACTGTGAAATGGGAATAATAACAGCATTGTTATGAGGAACAAGTGAGATAATAATTGCAAAGGGCTTAGCATGTTGTGTGAAACACAGAAGATACCATGTAAATGCTTCTTTCCCTCCCTTCTCTTAGCCAGCTCTTATATTCTTAATTTCTATTTTACTTTACACTGTGGCTGCCCCAAGCACACTGCTCCCACACATGTACTCAACTGGATTTGTCACATTGAAAGAATTACTACTTTAATCCCTATCCTCATGAAACTTACAGAGATAAGACAAAGACAGAGAGCTATACAGTATAATTTAAAATGGTAAATATATTAGAGAACTGCAAAAAAAAAAAAGGGGGGGAGGGAAGATTATGTTATTGCTAAGAAAGATCAGGGAAAAGGGCTTGAAAAGAAGTAATTTCTGAGTCGGGTTTTAAAGGATATATAGAATTTAATAGCTGAAGATATCAAGGGACCATTTTGGATATGAAATAAAGTGCAGGGAAGACAGAAAGTAGTCCAGTTTGGCTGGAGCATAATCTTTCTCAAGGGCCAGAAGGAAGGAAGGTGAGCAAGATAGGGTGCTGTCTGCTGGGCCAATGACTGTGAGCTCCATCTGGCAGGCAAGGAGGAGAAACTGAGAAGTGGCATGACTCAATCTCTGTGCGCCTGGGGGTGCCAGATGATAATACCTAGCATGGATATATCGCTTTAAAGTTTACAAAGTGCTTTACCTGCATTCTCTCATTTGATCTACAAGATTACCCTAGGAGGTAGGTGCTATTATTATACCCATTTTACAGATGAGGACACAGAATTTTGTGACTGACTAATAAGTCACATACCTTACCCAGAGTCACACAGCTAGTAACAGTCTATGGCAAGATTGGAATTAGGTCTTCTTAGACTCCAGATCCAGTGCTCTATCCATTACATCACCTAGCTGTATATATGAAGGAGAGGAACAAGTTGGAACAATTTTTCAATAGTCTTTTACAGTGAAAATCTAAATGAATTGGTGGCAGTGGGAAAGGAGAGAAAAAGTAAAATGTAAGAAGTACTGTGATGGGAGAATTAAAAAAAAACTTAATTACTGTACAAGTGTGAGCAGTGAAAGAACAGAAAGGATGAAAGATGACACCAGAGTTTTAAATCTAGAAAACTAAGTGAATTTTAATCAGTAATTGTTAACAAAATAGAGCCTAACAATCTTGTTTCATATAAAATGATTAATTTAAAAGAAGGAACTACCCTTTTAAGAAAAATATTAACTTTCTAAACATCTAATTACCTTAGGAAAGCCAAATTTGTTCCTTTTGAGATCCCCAGTAGGGACTACCAAGCTTTAACAAGAAACAATCCAGAGCCAAGATAAAGAAAATAATAAAGTTGACCTCCAACTTATGATTCAGTCTCACCAAACTGGTCATGCAGTTTTGCTTTATTTTATAAATAATAATTATGGTAGTTATAATGATAATAATACTTCAAGGATCCATTATTTCATCAGAGTGGGATACTCCTGCTGCCAACACAGATTGCATCCATGCCTCAGCAGATGGTTTAATGAGTTGCTGTGGCCAAAAGATCCGTCACCTAGTGACCAACTCCCTGGTAATGAGACTCTCTGAACTTGGCTAAGTGACAGACTGTGGGTCTGAAATCCAGCCTATCTAATTAAAATAATATCTCACATTTTCAAATCCTTTACTTCATTTGATCAGCACAATCCTATAAGGATGTAGTACAATTACCCTTTTACAGATAAGGAAACTGATTCTCAGAGAGGCTGAGTTGCCTATAGTCACCCAGTGTTTAAACTAAGTTCAGAGTCCTTTGCGCTACAATACAGCTATAAACATTTCTCTATCTGGAACTGAAAAGCAGGCAAGGAAAACATCAAACACAAGCCTAAACTCTAGAATAAGACAGGTGAATTTGGAAATAACAGCAACAATTTGCTTTGTATCGGACCTATTAGATAAACACACACATGCACGCACATACACATAAATAAATAATTTTGGAAAGTTTGTGAAAATAGTGATTCTCTTGGCATATATTCATAATATAAATTTTTTAAAAGAGACACACTTTGCCTCTAGTACAGGCTGCCCAAATTGCTTTACTTCAGAAGCTATATGAACAGTCTGCATTGTCTTAAAGAGATTGTTACCTAAATACATTCAGTATAGCTAAAATAAAATAGAACTGAGGTCCATTATTTAAGATTCCCTCAGGAGCTCCATTTACTTGTGATCCTATCATAATTTAACACCTCTGCACATCCACTTGGAACATGAAATTTCGTGGAACCATAGGAGCTTTCACCCAATACAAAAAAGGTATGGTCCTTGTCTTTTCTTTCTCTTCCTCCCTCAACTACAGATTCACAGATTTACTGATTAAAAAAAAAGGGGGGGAGACTTTAAAGGTCATCTAATCTAACCCCTCATTTAAATGATCTGGGAGCTGAGGCCCAGAAAAGTTAAGTGATTTGCCATATGATGTGAGTGGCAGAGCAAAGACTTGAACCAAGGTTTTCTAATTCCAAATTTCACAGTTTTTCCATTGTACTAAGCTGCCTATATTTGAATACATCCCCAAACTGAATACAAGCATCTTTTAAATCTTTTAATTTGACTCAAACATCCATCCAATCTTCCTCTGTTAGTAGAGATAAATCAAGAACTGATCAAATGTCAAATGTGACATGATACAATGGCCACCAACTGATGACTATGGCAGAAAAGATAAATTTGTAAATTTGAAAATCTTGCCAGTTCCCAAAGGTGGTCAAGTGCAAATTTTTTTTTGCCTTTACCTATATATAAATGTGCTTGCCTTTGTTTCATTATTATGTCTTTCACAAGAACTTCATTTCACAAATATTTCCATGTGCTAATTAAGACAAACGATTACCTTTAGAAATAGATGGGCACTTCATATCATTTAGATCAGGAAGAGGCCTCAAGGGCCATTTAGTAGTAACCCCTCTGTTTACAGATAAACTAAAAACCCAGTACGATTTCAAGACATCCAATTGTGACACTAATGAATCAATCAAACAACAAGCATTTATTAGGCTGCTATTTATTAAGCTACATTATCCAGGTACTCTGCTAGACAAAAGACAAAAATGAAATTATCCCCGCCCTCAATGAGCTTAGTTAAGTCAAACACAAGTGCCTTCAGAACTAGGGAAGCAATATATACAATATTCTATCAAGGGCCACTGGCCTCTAGGGTAGGAAAATCAAGGGTGGGCCACATTGCTTTGTATCAAGAGAGAAAAATAAAGTTCTTGCTCATGTGCTTTTTAAATGAACAAAAAACATAAAACTAAAAAATTCAATGTAATAGTAAATATCTTATTTCTATATTTATAAGAAAAAAATGAAAAGTTAAAGAACAGGATAAAAAAACAGGAAAGAAACACAACAAGAGAGGGTAAAATAAAGGTACAGAGAGATAGATTCACAGAAGGAATCTGATGGAAAGAAATGAAACATGGCACTCTTCATAATGCCAAAAATATAATCACACTGAGAAGTCCAATCACACAGAGAGGCATACAGACACAAAGGGAGAAACACTGGAAAAGATGAGTAAGTGTCAGGGCCTTGATGAAGCCTTGTTGAGGCTTGGTCTGAGAAAATGAGAAGGTACCAAGCTGGGTTAGTGCAGGGTCAACTTCACAGGTTGATGGATAGCAGCATTGAATAGAATGAGTACCAGCAGGACTGGTGTTGGTACTTCCAGACCCCACTGTGCATGTACCAGGGCCTGTTTTCCATCAAACTGAGACTGTGATCGAGGACCAGTGCTGAGGACCTCAGGGTGTTTGCAGTCGCACATGAGAACACCTTGGCTGGTGATGAATACACAGGTGTGAACACAAAGATCTGAGCAGACCCTCCTCAGCTTTCACTTGGCTACATTTCTTTATACCTATATGTGGCCCTGAGAGCTAGAGGGTATAAAAGGAGGCAGGTGGAGAAGCAGGGAGGAGCTCCTGAACAGGTAACTGATTGGCAATAAAGCTGCCTTCTCTTTCCCACTCCTTTGGCTCCTGACTCTTCTCAAGAACACGACTGGCCGTGTCCAGTAGTACTCTGAAGACCGGTTATGGTAAGACCTCTGGCTGCCCCCAGTGGTAGGATCTGGACAAGTAAGTTTCATAGATTTTATGTTGGAAGAAGATAATAAGCATCTATGTAGTACCTTTGTTTTTATTCACAAACTTTAAAGTTTTTTTAAAATAAATATCCATCTTTAACATGGCACAATTTTGTATTTATGTGAAGTTATACCTTAAGTATTAGAAAAGTACTGGTCAATTTACTAGTTATGATTACAAGCCTCTGACATACACGCACTGCCTGATTATATTATCTTTCATTCTATAATAATGAAACCTTGACATTTCAATTCAGGATTTATGTCATTATTCTGAGCTTTTCCATTGAATCAAATACAACTGGGGGGTTAATAAGAACAGTTAACATTTACACAGCACTTGAACATTTGCAAAATATTATCTTCTTCAATCATGCCAAAAACCCTACATTGTAGGTGCTGTTATTATCCCTAATTTAGAGACGAGGAAATTGAGCTTGAAAAAGGTTAATATGCTCTAAGTTACCTGGCTAGTTAGTACCTAAGGCAGGTTTCAATCCGAGGCCCTCACAGACTTGAAGCCTTAAACTCTACTATATGACAATTTTCTCTATCACTATTCCCATTGCTTCCCCCTAAAAAATAAACAGAGATACACAAATCCATGAATGAATGAATGAAAAAAAACCTCTCAGAACCAGGTAGCAGCACACATCCTTCATTTACAAACATGCAATTTAAGCCTATGCTTTGTTCCTAAAACAATTGCATTCCTGCAGCTGCACCATTAGGATCCATCTTGCTTTTTTGTTTATACTTCTAATGTCCAATGTTGTAAAATTATAAGTTATTATTGTTATCAAGCTTTGCACTGAATGTTGGTTACGAAATCTACAAGGCAGTCCTAGGACATTAAAGTGAAAGTATGAAGAGGAGAAACAGCAATAAATCTGTCTGTAAATACTTTCTTCTCATTTCACAAAGAAAATAGTCAATTTTCACAAAACATTCCAATTGTCTGATCCTTTAGGACAAAGCTTCTGAAACTATGGGTAATAACTCCATGGGGAGCCTCATAACAACTGAACGTGGGTATTGCAAAATTATGATTTATTATCAGCAAATGTTTCACTTGTATACCTATTTTAGATACCTATATACCCAGAGTCATGTAAAAATTTCACAGGCAAAAAGGGGTCACAAGTGGAAAAAGTTTAAGAAGCCTTGCTTTAAAACACTGCCATAACCATTCCTTTAATGGGAATGATCTCACAGGACAAATGAATAAACTGAAAGTAGACTTTCTTGCCCAAGGTCAGAGTTCCTTCAACTCTATTAAAATACATAACATATTACATTGGTTCCTTCCAAACTGTGGATTTGGAGAGTTGGGGTTCAAGTAAGGTTTCATGAATGAAGTAGAACTGGTTCTGAATCATAAATAAGGCCTTTTGGCCCTCCTTTGTATTCCTGATTTTATTTATTTTTTGTTCAATTTAATTATTATTTTATTAGGCTTTTTATTTTCAAAACACAGGCATGGATAATTTTGTAATCCTTATTTTATCACAGGGTCTGGCACATAACAAGACATTAATAAATGCTTGCTGAGTGACTGAAAAGTAAAGAGGAAGAAAAAGGGCAATCCAAGAAGGCAATGAGTTCTAAGGAAGGGCATACTGGAAGAAAAACAATGTTAAGTAAAGAACAGCCAAAGCTCCTCATCCTCCAAAGAAATTCCTACATGGGTATATATATATCCACCACACTGACCTGTAAGCTGAGAGCCAAAAGAAATGCACTAAATAATAGAGTTTTAAAATTCTAGACCTCTTTATTAAACCTGAATCTTCTGAATTGTATCTGTACAATCTTATGTCTATAAACCTAATGAGCATTTTAAAGTCCTAGTTAAAAGTAATAAATGAAAATGGAATTGTAATAGCAATTTTAAACACCTGAACTTCTTAATGTAAATAGTTTTAATTCACCTGGGCCTGTCCTTCTAATGATACTTAAGTGCTCACCCAGTACATTCAATGAATCATTATGCTGGAATAGAACATTTTAACAGACTAACATATCTTGGCAAGAATAACAGGTTATAACCCTATGGAAGTATCGTTTAATCTTAATGTGTAAAGAGTTAGAAAGTAAAATGCCAGTCTGAAATTAAGGTAAATTCTAAAGCATCTATCTAAAAGGCAAAGGAGAAAACACTGGAAAATGTCAAGGATATTCTGTCCGTCCAGTACTCATCATTCAAGTGTCCAGTCTTGTCACCAATAAAAACTTGAGTTTTTTTTCTGCATGTTTTGTTGGATACAAAATGGTTTGGGAAAACTCAGTTTCAGACAATGTAATTTCATGTGTATTCAGTGCCTACAATCAAAGTCCTTCTAGTTGCAAAATTACCAAGAATAATGTTTCCTGGAATAGTGTGTATAATGCAGGATGCTCTCAGGATTAAAGCACAAAGAAAAACTAAGAGAGCAAAATAATAGTAACAGACAAGGTTCTGAAAAATAAAAGGAATTTGAAAAGGAAAAAGCATTAGGAGAACCAGGTTTTTGCCTCAGATGCTGTTGGATACTGAGCCAAGCACTCTGCTTTGGGGCCACCTACATTTGGAAGCTAATGTCCACCCGACCTGTATCACAGGATGGTAAGAAGGAAAAAATAAGAAAATGGGTATGAAAGGACTTTGAAGACTACACTGGACAATTTTAATATACCCTTTCTAAAGCATGATTCAAAAGCTACCTGAATGGCTTGTTTCCTGCTTAAAAGTTGTCATGTTCTCTGGAGGGTTGAAACCTATTGTGTTCTCTGGGACAGCTTGTGCACCGAAGAATCTGTCTATGGATTGATTGATAAATGAAAAGATCTTCAACCTTATTTGTGTCATGGACCCCTGTAGCTATCTAGTGAATACAATGGACTCCTTTTTAGAAGAATCTTTTTAAATGCATAAAATAAATACAGAGGATTCAAAGGAAACCAACTATTCTGCAAAGTAGTTACTTAACTGTTTTCTTAATTTCACAAATTCCCAAGTTAAGAACCCCTATTCTAAAGCTTCTATTTTGTGTGGAAGCAATGATTTACCATCAGAATTCTACATAGTATATAGCTGGGTATTTCCTGGAAAATTATAGTATTTTAGCAATTTATGTACTAGTTTTATTTTAAAACTAAAAGGTTTGTTTTACTACATGTAAATATTACATATTATTATATATAAATGAAGTTTATTACATATGCATTAATTGATTCCACATACCTGTGTTTTATTACATACATATTAGATGTTAATATATCACATACATATCCAAAGTTATAACAAATGAAAAACAGCAAAGGGAAGAGGAAAAGGAGTTCCTACCATGTTTCAGGCACTGTGCTAAAGTGCTATAGAAATCTCTCAGCTGAAGGTGGAAAGTGCTATTTTACTGGAGAAAAAAAGATAACAAAAGGTAAATAATGACTATCTGTAACATTTCAAAGAGCTATTCAAAAATGGAAGTAGATGTGCTATCTTGTCACACAGGAAAGAGAAGTAAGACCAGTAATAGAAATATGGGGGAGACAGAGTTCATCTCAAAGATGGCAAGTTTAAGGTTAAAGGGAGAATTTCCTAACATTTAGAACAATCCAACAATAAAATGAGCTGCCTCTTGAAATAATAAGAGTTCCATCTTTAGATTCATTCAAGAATATGTGTCAGAGGGAAGGCCAAAGTAATATGATAAAAATATCAATACTACCTAAATTAATCTACTTATTCAATGCCATATCAATCAAACTCTCAAGAAATTATTTTACAGAGCTAGAAAAAATAATGACAAAGTTCATCTGGAAGAACAAAAGGTCAAAAACTTCAAGGGAATTAATGAAAAAAATGCAAATGAAGGTGGCCTAGCTGCACCAAACCTAAAACTATATTATAAAGTAGCGGTCATCAAAACCATTTGGTACTGACTAAGAAATAAAGTAGTCAATCAGTGGAATAAGTTAGGTTCACAGAACACAATAGTCAATGACTATAGTAATCCAGTATTTGACAAACCCAAAGACCCCAGCTTTTGGGATAAGAACTCACTGTTTGACAAAAACTGCTGGGAAAATTAGAAAATAGTATGGTAGAAACTAGGCATTGGCCCATACCTAACACCCTATCCAAGATAAGGTTGAAATGGATTCATGATTTAGACAAAGAATAATATTATAAGCAAATGAGAAGAACAAAGTTTACCTCTCATATCTGTGGAGAAGGAAAGAATTTGTAGCTAAAAACTAGAATACATTACTGAATGCAAAATGGATAATTTTTATTATATTAAGTTGAAAAGTTTTTGTACAAACAAAACCAATGAAGACAAGATTAGAAGGGAAGCAATATACTCTGAAAAAAATTTTATTTTCAAGGGTTGATAAAGACCTTGTTTCTAAAATATATAGAGAATTGACTCAAATTTATAAGAATTATAAGGCACAGCCAGGTGGTGCAGTGAATAGAGCACCAGCCTTGAAGTTAGGAGGACCTAAGTTCAAATCTGGTCTCACACACTTAATACTTTCTAGCTGTGTGACCCTGGGCAAGTCACTTAGCCCCAATTGCCTCAGCAAGAAAAAAAAAAGAATTCAAGCAATTCTCCAATTGATAAATGGTCAAAGGATATGAACAATTTTCAGATGAAGAAATTGAAATCATTTCTAGTCATATGAAAAGGTGTTCTAAATAACTATTGATCAGAGAAATGCAAATTAAGACTTCTCAGATTAGCCAAGTTGACAGGAAAAGATAATGATGAATGCTGGAAGGGATGTGGGAAAACTGAAACACTAATACATTGTCGGTGGAGTTGTTAATTGATCCAACCATTCTGGAGAGCAATTTGGAACTATGCTCAAATGACTATCAAACTGTATATACCCTTTGATTCAGCAGTGTCTCTCCTGAGTTTGTTATCCCAAAGATACAAAGAGATCTTAAAGGAGGTAAAGGGACCCACATGTGCAGGAATGTTTGTGGCAGCCCTTTTTGTAGTGGCTAGAAACTGGAAACTGAATGGATGCCCATCAATTGGAGAATGGCTGAATAAATTATGGTATATGAATGTTATGGATTATTATTGTTCTATAAGAAACAACCAGCAGGACGATTTCAGAGAGGCCTGGAGAGACTTGCATGAACTGATACTGAGTGAAATGAGCAGAACCAGGAGATCATCATATATGGCAACAGCAAGATTATACGATGATCAATTCTGATGGAAGTGGTCTTTTCAACAATGAGGTGATTCATCACAATGAGTTTTGTGATGAAGGAAGCCATCTGCACCCAGCGAGAGGACTATGGGGACTGAGTGTGGATCACAACATAAGAGTTTTCACTTTTTTGTTGGTGTTTGCTTGCACTTTGTTTTATTTTTCCTTTTTTGATCCAATTTTTGTTGCGCAGTCATGATAATTGTGGAAATATGTAAAGAAGAATTGCATATATTTAACATATTAGATTACTTGCCATTTGGGGGGGGTGAGGGAAGGGAGAAGAAAAATTTGGAGTACAAGGGTGAATATTGAAAATTATACATGTTATAAAAAGCTTTAAAAATAATTTAAGAAATAAAAAGAATATGCGCCAGAGACAAAATGGAAGGTATTTCTATTTGATTCTATAATTTTACTCATAAGTTTAAAATAGCTTCCTTAATTAAAAAAAAAACAGAAGAAAAATATCCTCAATTTTCCTCTACATGTTGCCTTCAGTTTCTTCACCTAGCCAGACAATCTTAAAATAGGCAGAAAAAAAAGGGGAGGGGGGAGAAGATCTATGGAAGAGATGAAAAAGGATGGGAAAATGAATGGAATAAGATTCTGGAGGGAGTAAGAGGGTTGATATCAAAAACATACAATAACCTTGAAAATGAAGAGGGATTCATTTTCCACTGAGACAAAAGGAAAAGAAAGGGAAATGTGAAGGAAGTAAAATGAAGATTTAAAGGTCTAGACAGCAGTGTTTTGAAAGTCACAAGAATGATCAGTTTGAATTTTTTCCCTGTTTTTATTTTTTTTCCACAACATGGCTAATGTTGAAGTGTGTTTTGTATACCTTCATGTGAATAATGGGTATCATATTTCTTGCTTTCTCAAGGGATGGAAGAAGAGATGGAGATAGGGAGATTATTAGGAACTGAAAATAAAAATTTAAATTAAAAAAATTAAAAGAATAAACACTGGCTGAGAAGTCCAAAGGAGATCTAGGTTGCCTAGCTCCTACTACTAATTTGACATTAGTCACTTAGCTTTTCTGAGCATTGAGTGTCTTCATCAGTAAGATGAAAAGGGTAGACCAAATGATTTATCAGATACCAGCTTTAATATTCAATGATATATGATTTTAGACTAGATGAAGGAACTTATGAAAAATGACCTGAAGTATCTTCATATTTAAGGAAACAAAATCATTTGCCAACATCAATGAAAGGTTAGAGAAATATGGAAAATATATGAAACAGTCACTATGAAATATGTTCTTATAATTTGCCCAAGATAAATTAAAGTATTATGAAGCAACATCAAGGGCCCCAGCTGAAGACAAACAGTATAAATGTGTAATGGGCTTACCCAGTAATTTCATAATTTGCTCTAGTAAAACTATCTGATTTCAGCATTGACTATACACAATGTTAAGCAATACTCAAAATACTCTTCTAAAGCATCCATAGGTTACCCTCACTCCTAGCCCAATTCCAATATTCTAGGGTACATTCAATATGTCCATGCTCATTTACTATACTTATAAAACACTTGATTTTATAGACTTTATATTTTGGGTTTGGCTTAGCTGAGTCTCCGTTTAAATTTTCTATAAATTTGCTTTTCTTTCTTTGATACTGTCACTGTTTTATAAAATAACACTGTTCATAATCATCCACTATCCTACTCCCTAAGATTTTGCAAATGAGTATTTTAAATCAATGTTGCTAATGACTTCCATATTTTTCTGACTGACAAGAAAATCAAGTATTAATTGGCTAAGGCAGTTTCTAGATTTATCTGGATTGCTGATCATGGTAAGTTATGTTGGTGATTTCTTTTTTTATCCATTTCCCACTTATGACATCAGCAATGTATAATGTCAAACTAGATTTGCTTCAGTTATATGCCATGTTCTTTCTCAGTACTGATTTAGAGCTTTTCTCTAACAAGGCAATATACAGTATGCTTGACTATATAAAGATAGTTGATTTGGATATTATTACGACATCAATAACAAACCACTTTTTCTGTGCAAAAACATAATTAATTTCATATACTATGATGTTATTTGGAGCACACCATATCCAATGTCACCTAATTCTCTTCTTGAGTACTGATGACATGAGGGTGAAGTCATTTAAAAATAAAACTGGGGAGACGGACAAAAATGTAAGAGCTATGAAAAGAATTCTATAATAATTTTTTTCTTTATGTAGAACACATTAGGATTCTAATGTCACATCTTAGATATGTTTCTAAAGGAACTAGAAATAGCACTAAGGAGAAAAAAAAAAGGAAGAAAAGCTAAACTACAAAGACCATATATATAACACAGAGGTTCAAACTAAAGATGGAAGAGAACATTGTGTAGGGCAACAACAAGATTATACAATGATCAATTGTGATGATTGTGGCTCTTTTCAACAATGAGGTAATTCAGGCCAGTTCCAATATTCTTGTGATGGAGAAAGCCAGCTGCATCCAGAGAGAAGACTGTGGGATGCTTGCCACATGAGCCTTTGGGTCACCTGAGAGATTCAAAATTCCTTTTGAAATTGTGTTCATATAGTATCACTTGAGAATTATTGGGAGTGGCTTTTGATAACACTGACCAGCTTGGAAGGGTGGGGTATTTTTTTTAAATTTCCTGATATATCAAATGAAATCTAGCCAGCTATCAATCTTCTATTAAATTCTGGGCCTAGCTTTATTGTCCCTCTGTGGCACCTATCCATCATCTTATGAAATGAATGTGTGATTTCATCCACGTGGGTCCTTCTTCAACTGATGCAGCTCTTCCCTTCCTTTCATTCTATGTGACATATATCCACTCCACTTTTCAAATTAACTATTCAGTTTATAGAAGATAGATAAACCTGATTTTTCCTTTCTGTTGCCAATATCTGAATGTCTTCACTATAAATTAAATCTTGGCACACCAAGCCTAAAAGACAATTCAGATTTTTCAATTGTATTTGATTTTTTCTACATCAAAAGCTGCACAATATAAACGAACTATTGGCTGAAGCTCAATACTTTTGTGAAGCAGAAATTCCATTTTAATGAGAGTTCATTGTAACATAAAACTCATTTAATCTTATAAGTAATCTTGTTAGCATTTCTATTAGTCTAAAGCCTAGAAAACATAGGAAGAAAAGATCAAATTAAAATAAGCTCCTACTACTACTTTTTTAAATCAATGCAATTTTAAGTTGGGTTATCTAGGTTATTTTCAGATTATTTATCAATTTAAATTCCCATGTTATCTTTATCATACATTATCACAAATACTTAACAATGACCTGGGTTTCTGATTAATTTCCAACTTTCACAATACAATAGATCCAGTTCTCTATATAAAGATTTAAAATTTCAAAGAGTCATACACAAATAAAAAATTACCTTTTGATAGCTATAGTATTTAATGTAACTGCAAAGAATTCCATCTCTTACAGGATTGGGGGGATGATTAAAGGTAATGTGAGTAAAAGCAATCCCTGAATAGAAATTATAAGTGGTTAGATCTAAACAAAGAAGGAACAGCATGGCAGTGGATAAAGAACTTCAAGCAAAGAAGACCTGAGGACCAATTCTTCCTCTAACACACTGGACTGCCTCCCTGGGCAAGTTATTTAACTTCTTACTACCCTCGGCAATTCTCTAAGATTACAAATTGAGATCTGTTTTAGTAGAAGGAATCTCTTCGATGAAAAGGTTCCTGTACCAATAAAATCAAACCTCCACTCCCACCTCATCCTGTATCCATATGCACATGTTGAATAGTAAATTAATATTTTAGAAGCTTTTCCCAGAGGATAGGGGAAGAGGAAATAAGGGAAACAATGAGCCATAAATCAAAAGGTCTTTTTACTTTAAAAGAGTAGTGATATCTGAAAGATCTGAAAATGCTGAACCTGAAGCTGGCAGGAGGATCCAGAGAAAGTGCCAATTATGAAGCAGAAATAACTAAGAATTAGGTCTATGGCAAAGTCAGAAAAAACAATCTTTCAAAGAGGTAGCATTGCATTCGGCTACAAAGCAGGGCCAGGACAAAAGGCAAGTTGGAAAAGAGTATGCAAGAGAGAGATTGTGGTTATCCCGGACCATTCTCAAGCTTAATGAATTGCTAAGGCTATGCTCTGTGTTGCTATTTTCATTTATTTCCCTGAGTGATAGTAAAGAACTTTCCAAAAGTCTAATCTCTGCCATCAGTACAGAAAAAGAAGAGGAGGCATTCATATATATAGAGAGAGAGAGGTCAGCAGAACCTGGGGTCTCCTGGTGGTCAGGCTTGGATTGGTGAAGGCTTTGGGGAAATGGTCTGTAAAAACAGAATGTAGTAGAAAAGGCAAAGGAAAGTCGCAGCCAGGGCTGGGCTTCAGCAGGGCTACAGGAGCCAGATCTGACTTCTCTGCTAAACTCTCCTGAGATTGTTGAGAGAGCACCACCCTAGCAAGCCCCCAGTCCATCTGTAGCCTAACTGTAGCCACATGGCCACAAGCTCTCTCTCAAATAAACTTACAAAAGCTTTCTAACTGGTCTCCCTGCCTCCCCTCCCCTCAGGGGGCTTTTCTAAGACTTATGTCCCCCTCCTGCTCCATGGATCCCTGTTACCTCCAGGAGAAAAGACCAACTCCTGGCTCTCCATAGCCTGACCTGCTTCTTCCTTTCCAGCCTCCTTACTTTTCCTCCCCTTGAGTCACTCTCATCTCCGGGCCTGGCCCTAACCCATAATAGGTATGCTCACTCTCCTTACCTCTACTTTCAGTTCCCCTGGTTCCCTTCAAGACTTAGTTCAAATACCACCTTCTGGAAGGGCCTTTTCTGGACCCCCGAGGTTCTAGCAACTTTCCCTCTGAGATTACCTTCCATTTCTATCAGACATATTTTGTAACTACCCAGTTATTTACATGATGGCTTCCTCATTGGAATATAAGCTCCCAGAAGGCAGGGACTGTTTTTACCTTTCACTTTATCTCTGGCACTTGGCATAGTACCTGGCACATGATGAGTGCATAACAAATGCTTATTGAAAAAAAATGCTTATTGCATAAGAAATTCAAGAATAAAGAAATACAGAGTTCCAACTGATAGAAGGGAATTTTTCAGTTAAAATATGTTGAAGAATCCATTTTTTTTTTCCTTAGGGACTCAGGGTTTAACCTTCTGACACTACATGAAGTTCACTATTTTCCTAGACCACATAAAACAGGAAGGCACCTGCACACCATGAATGCATATTTTAATCTGATCACACAGAAGACAATCTGGAGCTCTACTCAAGCTGTCTCAAAGACTTGATAGCTAGAGCTGTTCTGTGGAAAAATTAACATCCTATCACACTCCAAGCTGTTACTGCAAATGAAAACCCAGAATACAAAGGAAAAATAGCAATAGGGAACAGGGAATTCTCAAGTAGGAAACTCCCTCACCCCTCCTTGCTGATGAGCACCTTTTCTCATTAGTAAAAGAGAAGGAAAGGCCAGACAGGTTTTCACTTTGGACTTGCTTTTAATTTTAATCGACAACCTGCGATGTCATTGGCCATTGGGCCTATTCAAAAACAAAGGACAAACAGCAACTCCCACTTTTACTTTAGTCTACTTGGACAAATATTTTAAATCTGTTTTTAAGTGAATTTACTGTTTTAAGTTCACTAAAAATAAGCACATTCAAGTGGGAGAATGTGACATAACAGAATGAGTTAGGAGATGTGGCTTCTGCTGTCAGCTCTGTTTCACTATGGGACCATGAATTTGGCCAGGGCCTGTTACCACTTCTATAAATTGGATTGGACTAGAACAATGGTCCCAAAGAGAGTGCTGTAGCACACCCTTATAAACAAGCTTCTAGGTATGTCACAAAAATCCCGGTGTCCCAGATTTCCACCACTGAGCACCGGCTCTGGAATCAGTGGACCTGGGTTCAAATTGTACCACATATGATCAATGTGACCTGGAATAAGGCATGTAATTTCCTTGGACCCCAGTTCCCTCATCTATAAAAGAAATGGAGTGGAAGAGACTGTTTCTTTCGAGCTTTAAATCTGTAAAGAGAGCATTCCAGCCTCTATTTTCTGCTGTAATTTGCTGCCTTCTCTTCTCACTTTACGTATGACCAAAGCAGTCCTAACCATCCATCCAGTTTCAAAGTTTGTGTTCTTTGCTGGGATTGATGAGGAAGTAAAGAAAAAAAAAAGAGGCCGAAAGGGTAGAGCAGAAAGGATAATCCCAAGACTGGAGGCCCAGTGCCTGAGAGTCATTCTTTGTTGCCAACTTAAATGTCCACTGTCTCAATTCCTCATGGTGAAGAATACTGTGTAGTGAGCAAAAAAAGTTTGGAAAACTCCTGGACTAAATGAGTTCTAAGATCCCTTTGGACTCTAAAGTCCTATCACATTGTGATATATATATTTTTTATTATTTAGGTGAAAAAATGTATACACCTAACCCAAAATTCCCCAGTGATTTCTAAGATTACTGTCAGACCTCAGCTAATTGCTGATAGCCTTCAAATTTTCTTGGCAACCACCATACAGCCAAATGAATTAGGTCTACCAATTTATACAAAAAGTTAGATAAACACAAATCCCCCAGTGGGCAATTCCGTTGGCTTTAAAAGCCATTTGCACTATTAATAGAGAGGGCATCAACACAATGACTGGGAGAATCAGCTTGCTCAGTCAGCACAAAAGCTGGGGCAAGCAGCATTACACAGCTGGCCTGGCAGCACCTAAGAGTTGTATTACCCAAGACATTTAAGGAAGAGGAAGAGTAGTTCCTGGCTGCTGGTAGATTTAATCACCCAGACCACTTTTTGTGCTGTTATCGGTTTGAAGTGTTCTCAGATTGAGGGCAAGACCCAAAGTCCACATAACCAGCAAAATAGCTAAAGTTGCTTGCTACAAACTTCTCCAATTCCAAAATTAAAAGAGAGAAATTAAGCACCAGATATAATATAATTAAAGATGAATGCACAAGTTAAAAAGACACACAAGGTAAAAGCTCAGTGATTTAATTCCAGAAACCTTTAATGTAGAGAGCTCTCATTCAACAAGCCTACACCCACTCGTCTGTCGGTGGTAAGCATAATTAAGCCCAGAGGCTTACTATTCAGGGAGTCAGTTGGTCAGTTGTAGATGCCCCAGAGCAGTAATGGGGTGGGGGTGGGGGGGCCAGAATCCCCCAACTTCCATAAAATGTGGCAGACACTACTTCTGTTCAGTTACAAAAAGCAGGGATGGACGGAGAGGAAGAATTCGGCAGGTCAGAAAAATGTGCTGGGAAACAAATCTGATGATATTTCCAAGTGTTTGTCTGCCTTGCCCCTCAGCAGCGCTGGATGCTGTTGACCACACTCTTTGCAGGAAGCTTTCTCTTCTCTGATTTTGGTTTTGTTTTGGTTTTGTTTTATTCCCTCCTAGTTCTCCATCTGTCTCACCACTCCCTTTCAAAGGCTCCTTTGCTGGATTTTTACCCATTCCTCAAGGCTCTTCTCTGGACTCTCTTTTACTTCAACACTATCTTTGGGTGATATCATCATCTTTCCTGGTCAATTCTTATAGATGACCCACAGACTGCAGTCTCTTTCCTGAGATTTGTCTTACATCAACAATTGCTTATTGGACATTTCACACTGGATATCCCAGAGAAATCTCAAATCCAACATGTTCGAAACAGAACTCAATCGACGGCCCCACCATTCCTCCACTTTCCGGGTTCACAACCTCCATATTGTTCTCCGCTCCTCATTTCCCTTCATCCTCCATATTCAACCAGTTGCCAAATTTGGCCATTTCTATTTCCATAACATCTGACTCCTGCTCTTTACTCATTGTAGCTATCACCTCATCACCTCTCACCAAGACTATAGCAATGGTCTCCTAATTGGTCTCCTTATCTCAAGTCTCTCAACATTTCTAATCCATCCTAAATATATCTATCATGGTGATTTCTCTCACTAAATAAACTACAATGACTCCCCCTTCCTTCTAATATAAAATACCAACCCTTTCTGTTTGGCTTTTAAGCTCTTCACCACCTGACTCCAACCTATCTTTCCAGGTGTATATGAAGGAGAAGATACCAAAGACATGGAAAAAATCTTGGGCCATGTTATTACAAACAAAAAAGCAATTAAGAAAAAGAAAATCAATAACTAGTGACCTATATGCCTACTTTCCCAACTACATAAATTTTTTATGAAAATAATCTGTATCAAGGGCATCCTTAATGAGGGCATTAAAAAAAGAGGAAAAGTCTATGCTAGATGAATATTTAAAGAAAGAACTTTTTTTTAATTTTTTTAGTACTGGCTAAGAAGTTTTACAAATATCTAGGGAATGTGTTTCTTCCCCAGTTATACTTGTAGGGGAATCAATCAGTGGAAATTCCTCCTCTGATATTTTCTTTTATTCATAAATTTAAATTCTTTCTGAAAGTTAATTACATTTAGAATAAAATACTGTGTTATGAGGGACCAGGCAGAGTGAAGGAACTACCTAATAGCAAAAATAGACCAACAAAAGAAGAAGCACCTAAAAATAATGAGTTTTGGAATATAGGAATAAGTAATGATAACAGTCCCAAATAGCAAAAGTAATTAAAGAAGATGAATAGCTTTCAAAAGAAGAAATACAAACTCTCAAAAGTCATCTAGAATGTTCAAAATCACAGAGAAACGCAAATTAAAACAGCACCAGGGTGTCAATTCTCACACTTATCAAATTGTCAAAGAAGAAGAAATTCATTGTTGAAGCCAAGCACACTCTAATTCACTACAGATCAAGCTGTGAACTGGTCTAATCATTCTGGTAAATAACTTGTAATTATGAAAGAAAAGTTACCAGCTCTTCATGCTACTTCTAACCAGAGATCCCATGACTGTGTTTATATCCCAGAGCGGATAATGCCAACAAGAAAAGATCTCTATGCACAAAAATGCATAATGAGAATTGTTAAGGCTGCCCCAAAAGCCTGTGCCCACACAGCAGAAAGACTCAAATCACAGCTCTGCTTCTTTGGGCCTTCGTGGATGGGGAGGATGCCCTACCTGCTCCAGGCAGGTTCCTTCTCTGTAAAAGACGCCAGAACTCCGTGATCCCTAAATGCCCTTCAGGCCTAAATCTATTGTCCTAGTAGTGAGAAAAGCCTGAACACATTGAGGTCATAAGGGAGTATTCGTGGATTCTAGTGATAAGTACATAGAGAATGCAGAGAAAAATGCTACAGCCAAGTGAAGAAAGCAGAGGTAAAAGAACAATGTATCAAATCAATTATTATTTCTTGTTGAGTCATTTCTCTTGTGTCTGACTCTTTGTGACCTCATTTGGAGGTGTCTTGACAAAAATACTGGGGGAGGGGGGTTGCCATTTCCTTCTCCAGCTCATTTTACAGATGAGGAAACTGAGGCACACAGGGTGAAGTGACTTGTCCAGGATCACACAGCTAGTAAAGTATCAAAGGACAGATCTGAACTCAGGAAGGCGAGACTTCCTGATTCCAAGCCCGGTGGCTCTATACACTGTGCCAAAAGGCAATGAAAATCAGGACTAATCAAATTGATAATGCCAGTGCCAAACTACTGAAGTTAAAGCACACATCCTTCCTTTCTGCTAACAACCAATGTACAAAGTGGCGTACACTATCAGACATAAGGGCTAAGCTGGGTAGTTTGGGGTTTTTTTTTTTCATAATTTAAATAACTCTCGAAGGTGTGCTTACTTAACCACTTGGGAGAAATGTTTTTCTAAAGGGGAAGAGATCATGTTTATTAGGAAGCCTATGTAGTGTCAATACAAAATGAATCTTTTTTTTCTCTTAAAAAGAGTGATAAAACCAAATAGTAAAATGGCCTATTTTTTCTAAAGCACTCAAAGGATAGTAAGGATGAAGAAAGGGGAAACCAAGAAGCATTATGGAACAAGGCAACTCCAAAATACATAAACTTAAACAGTAGATCAAAATAACATTTGGCATAATAAGTAATTCATTTAACCAGAATACTTGACATTTCCACATCTACAGCTATCACAAGTACTTTGCTCAAAAATCAGTAATCATAAGATGAATGATGATTATATTGTGGCCTGGGATGTTCTACTCTGCAATGAGAGCTAATCTCAACATGTCAGGGCTTTAACTTAAATGGTTAAAACTGCTTGAAACCTAGAAAGATTTCTTGCTTAGCCTATACTATGAGGGTGAGTGAAGCAGCCATGCCCGAAGGATTGCTACACTTTTGTTACATGCATGATAAGGTAAAATCCAATTAGGAAGCAAAGATTTCTCCACTCACCTGTGGACAAAGCTTCTTCCCGTATCTCATCATCACCAGGCTGATGAATGTTCCAGGAAGTTTTGGGAAGTGAAAAAATTTCTTCAGCTGAAAATAACTTGACCATATCCATGTAGTTACTCTTGAATTTGTATCGAGGGATAAAACATGTTTTGCCTTGTTTAAAAATATCCTTGATAATTTCTTCTGTCTCGATTTCATCCTGCATGCTTAGAAAGATTGAAATTCTCTGAGACTCTTGATATTTACTGTGAGCAATCACCTAAGTAGGAAAAGATTACAATTATATTTAAGAAGCTACTGAAACAATGATAAATATTACTTAAATATCTTTCTACTTCCTCCTTTCTTCCAATTTCTTCACCAATAAAGGCATTGTTGTATGGAAGGAAAAGCACTGGAGTAACACATGCAACAAAACTCTCATAGCAGTGCTTTTTTGTGGTAGAAAGAAATTGAAAAGCAGGTACCCACTGGGGAACACCTAAATGAATTGTGGAATAGTATTATAATTGATTATTTTGCCATAAGAAAAGATGAATATGAAGAATTCAGAAAAATATGGGAAAACTTGTAAGAATTGATGCAGAGTAAAGTATGCAAAACCAAGACAATATACACAATAATTAGACCAATGAATGAATAAAATACCATTTCATTTGCATAATTATAGTGACTATAGGGAAATGCTCCTCACCCCTTTCACTAAGATGTAAAATGCTGCATATTCTATAAGAGATGGCCCATACATTGACTGATTTTGCAGAAATTTTTTTTTTTTAAAAGAAAGGTCCAAAGGAGCAGCTGGGTGACCCAGTGGATAAAGCACTGGCCCTGGAGTCAGGATAATCCAAGCTCAAATAAGGCCTCTGAGACTTGAAATTTACTAGCTGTGTGACTTTAGACAAGTCATTTAACCCTATTGCCTTGCCCCCCCAAAAAAAAATCCATTAGGTGGATATAATGGATTGAAGGGAGGGACATAAATAAAAATGGCTACAATATAAAAACAAAACATTAATAAAACTCTGAAAAAAAAGGAAAAAAAAGTTAGCCTGGTGCAAGGAATAGTTTGGGAGTCAAAAGACCTAAATTTTAATTCCTATCATTTACTGCTACCTGTGTGATCTCAGACAAGAAACTGCCCCAGACCAGTTTCTTCACCTGGAAAATAACAAGTTGGACTAGGAGGCATCTAAGGTCACCATCAGATTTCAGTTGATGATCCTATGCCATTTTAAATCACTACTCTTTCTTAAGGAGTAGTTTGTTGTGGAATTGTCTACTTTGATCAGAGTTCTAAGAAATAGTGATTTGAATCCAGAGTTGCTATTCTTTTTTTAAAATTTTTCTTTTCTTATTTTGGATGAAAAAATGTGAAAAGCTGTAATAACCTAGAAAGATAACAATACCAGAACTTTTCTCTGATTCTGGGATAAAGGTAATTTATGGGACTATAGACAGAAGATGAGAACTGCATTGTTAACCATAAGTTAAAGTGGGATAATTTGTACAAAGGACTCAGAATCTGAACTTGAGAGTGAGAGAAGAAAGAGATGAAAGACCAGATTTAAGAACTAAATCAGCTAACCTTGAAGTTTAAAGTGATGGACATCACACTTACTGTTGAGAAATAAATACAAAATAGTAGAGGAACACCTTAGAAATAACAAAATCAGAGAAGTCACTAAACATTAACTATATTAGTGCTAGTGTGAGGTGTTAGTAAAACACAGTATGGATCAACTCATCTTGAGAGTGACATTTGTTCAATAAAGAAGCTGTGTTCATCAAGGAACTTTTAGGGACATTTCCTAGGAAAGAAAGAAGACACCAAAATTTACAGTTCCAGGGTTGTGCATACCTTGAGCTCATGCATGATGACTATGTGCCCACTTAGGTTTTCTGAAAGTGAGCCCTCCTTGGGTTTTCTGCAAATCTGTGCCTACTTTCACCCATAGATATTGAGTACATTGTTGGCAGAGTGCTACCCATCTTTATGTGTAGATTATAAGTATTTATTATTCCCACATTTGATTTAATATTGAATACATGCCATTTTTCTTTTGTTTTATTAGGTAAAGGCTTATGTCTTAGATCTACAAGTGTTACTACTGTTGGTACATTAGTAGAAGCTCAAGAACTGAAGTGAGATATGACAGAGTATATTCCTCACATTCCCTGAGTCCATGGGAGAGCTGATGGTGATCTTCTGGGAACCCATCCCTCTCAGAGTATATGAGCAGACTGGAGTGAGCAAGCCAGAGCAGGGAGTGGATAACGACATGTAAGAAGTATGGCACCTTTAATGTGGGTGACCCAGGCATATTATGATCCTACCTGGAAAAAAAAAGGCACCTAGATTAGGAGCCAAAGGTCTTGGGCCCCATTTCTGGCTGTGTAATTCCTACATTTCCTACATGCTATACTTCAGCACCTAACAGAATCTCAGGAGTCTTTTCTATAATATCCTTTAAAAGGGACTGGGGGGAAGGGGGAGGCTGAAGGGTCCTTTCTGCTTGAAGCGCTGGGTGGGCAGCATGCTATGAAATATGATGAACATAATGGAAAGAATGCTGGATCTGAAGTCAAAGGACTTCAAATCGCCCTTATTTCACCTAGTACCCAAGTGACCTTGAACAAGACACTTAATATGTTGCAAAATCTGAGCATTGTACCATTTGATTGTTAAGGTCCCTTACAATTCCTCTAAGATTTTATGGCTTCAAAAGACAGCTCATTCTACTTTGGGGAAGTTTTATAGATAATAATTTCTTCTCTGCTTAACTTATGGGATCATTGAGGGAAATAAAATAAGGTAGGATATGTAAAAACAGTTTGCTGCATGTAAATGCTATAGGGCATTATTATTGTTTCTACTTCATAAATTCTCCAGAAGCTGCATTTTTAGAGTAACAGAATACTGAGAAATAGCTTCAAACAGAAACCAAATTTCATGGTTACTACATGCTATGATCAACACATCCAGCATCCATGATTTCAAAGTTGTGAGTCATCCTTTCACACATGCGAATTATAAAACTCTGCGGCATTTAGACGATCTTCCTGAGTTTTAACAGACAAATTCATCATCCTATTGTCAAGCAAGTGAAAGATTTCTCTGTACAAAGGACTCAGAGTGTTTCCCTGGGACAAAACCGTTTTAGCTTAGTAGGCAATACCTTTGCTTGTGCTTTGATAGTAAAGCCTTCAAGAATTCTGAGTCATCTCCAGGGCATGATAAAGCCCTGGAGGAACACTTCCATGGAGGAACTATAGAATATATAGAATATAAAAACTCAGAATAAAATCACTTCTAGTGAAAATAATTACTTATAGTCAATCTATATTTGGTTCTATATATATATTCTTTAAAAAAAAAAAACAAAAACCAAAAAAAAACTCATTACATAATTTCCCAAAGGACATCTTGAACATGGCAGCTTTATTTTCTGTGTTGCTGCCAATATACATATCCTAATGTAAAAGTTTTAACCTGCCAGAATAAAGTGAAGTTTTTAGTCCTACTGGAGAAAGTTCTAAAATATTATGACTCTCTCCAGGTAAATCATGTTTAAAAAAAATAATAACATTTATTTAGTCATCCTACTCTCATGCCCTATCTAGTGAACTTGAGAGCAAGTTTTATATTATTGTTATTATTTTATAGTTCAGTGAATTAACATTTATTAAATGCCTACTATGTGCCAAACACTGTGCTAAACACTGGGGATACAAAGAAAGGCACAAACTGTGTGTAGACATGCTAAAGGCAAGAAATTGGAAATTATCAAGAGGGATGACACCAGCATTAAGAGGGACAAGGAAAGGCTTTTTGCAGAAGGTAGAATTTTGTCTAAGATTTGAAGGAAGCTAGGAAGTAGAGATAAGAAGAGAAAAAATTTCAAGTATGGTGATCAACAAGTAAAAAGGCAATGTCAATCCTAGCTGTGTGACCCTGGACAAGTCACTTAATCCCAACTGCCTCAGGAAAAAAAAAAGGCAATGTCAGGAGACAGAATGTCTTGTTCAGGAAGGAGCAGCAAGATGGCTAGTATAACTGTAACACAGAGTAGGAGGGGGACATAAAGTGTGAGAAGAGAAGTTCATATTAAAGTCAATGATTTTGTCAAAGAAATTTATTTGCCATTTAAGCAGTTATCCTTAAGGCAAAGTAGATGCAGGTAGGAGTCCCAGACTTATTGATGCTGTAGGACTCAGGTAGAGTTTGAAAGCTAGGGCTAACAGAACAGGAAAAGCAGCAACATCAATAAAACAGAGTTGGCAAACACACATTAATTAATGTCTACACATAAGCCCAGTTCTACAACCATCCTCCTCTTTCTATCCTTGACAAAGTTAGCTGCTTTTTTATTTTTGTACCCAAAACCAGAATCTCCCAATGACTTCTTCCCATCATTGATTCTTTTTGGTGGTTATTTCACTCAAGCTTTACCTGCAAAACATATTAGAATAGGGGCAGCTAGGTGGCGCAGTGGATAGAGCACCAGCCCTGAAATCAGGAGGACCTGAGTTCAAATCTGTCTCAGATACTTCCTAGCTGTGTGACCCTGGGCAAGTCACTTAACCCCAATTGCCTCAACAAAAAGCAAAAACAAAAAACAAAATATTAGAATGAGAGGGCCTCTGAGACAATGACATGTTTCAGGTCCTCATTCCTCTAAAAATGACCCTGCATTTGAGGTTAAGTATAGCACCTAACTAATAATAGGTTACATTTATTTAGCTCTTCACAATTTACAAAGCACTATTCTCCCAAAAGCACAATGTTTAAGTATTATTATCCCCATTTTATAGATGAAAAAACTGAGAATTTTAAAAGTGAAATTTTATCTCAGGTCTTCCTCACTCCAGGCCCAGTGTTCTATCTATTGCATGACCTAGCTGCCTAGGATATATATTTGACATGTCAAACCTAATGACCAGAACCTACTCTTATTGATTCATATGAGGACAAACAATATTAACAGAAAATATCTAGGACATATTACTAGGTATTATGAACCCTATTAAAAAAATTGAAGACTCTTAACAAAAAAAAAAAAAAAAAAAAAAGGTATTTCCATTAAGTTGTTGACTGAAGTAGGGCCTTCAGAAGAGAGGCTAATTAGAAGAGTGAGCAGCTAATTAAGAAGATGGTTCTTGAGAATAAGATTTGAATTTCTGGCTATTGCTTAAAATATGGTAATGATAATTCTTGTCTAGGAAGACTATACTTAATGAGGTAAGAAATATATTTTCCTATCATCTTGTAAAACTGATTATGAGCCATGGGGCATTCAATAACTAAGACTTTTATAAATGATGGGAGAAAGGGCAGAAATGGAAGATAAATTCAAAAGAGAAGCTCAGTCTTATATAAAAATAAAAAATGCTAAGGTTTAGAATAAGTTAATGCTAACAATAAATACTAAGCACAACAAAAAGCTGGATCTTTTAGCCCTTTTGGAGATAAAAAAATTTATATATCAAATAAGATATAGGACTACTATGAAGATATCAAATAAGAGATAGGACTACTATGAAGAATGAATGGGATAATAATAATAGTAAGTTAGAGAAGGAGGAATCTAATTTTGACTCAATTTTCCTTCTAAGGAGAATGGTTTTAGGATAAGGAAAGAGAATAAATATAGTGAAAATATAGTGAACCCCAAGTTAAGTGAGGAAATAGAAATAAAATACTTATCTACTCTCATTAGTTGAGTCCATATCAGTAGGCCCAGATTAGCCATACTATAAGTATAGAAAGAACAAGAATGTATACTGTGATTCTATAAGTGAACTTTGAAAAATTATAGAGAATGGGTGAAATACCACAGAAGAGGGGATCAACAAATGTCTCAATTTCCAAAGGAAAACAGTGTAGTATACAAAATAGTCGGTATGATTTAATTCATGGAAAAATCTAAAATGTTTTATTAAAAGAGAATTTATGAGTATTTAGAAAAATCAGTTAATCAGTTATCACAAATAACTCACATGGTTTCATAAAAAAAAGGTCAAATCAGATTAGCTTTTTTTGATAGGGTTTCTAGACAAGATCTATGTTCATGATATTTTCATGTTATGTGGGAAAATAAGTATAGAGGGTTATTAAAACAATGTAGTACTAGTTGCTAACATTTTATATAGTGCTTACTCTGTGCTAGGCACTATGATAAGCACTTTACAATTACTATTTCATTTGATCCTCATAGGATCTAAGAATCTGATGCTCTAAGTGGTAGGTGCTATTATTAGCTCCATTTTACAAGTGAGGAAACTGAAGCAAATAACTGATTTTCATAGGGTCACAGAGCTAATAAATGTCTGAAGTAGAATTTGAACTCAGGTTTTCATGACTTCAGGCCCAGTATTCTAACCACTGGTCCACCTAACTACAGCACAAGCTCTGATAGGTCCTGTGAAGTTGGAAAGTCTTCCATTACAGCCAAGTACCAGCCCAGACAATTCACAGAGGCTTGTCACCAGGTTGGCTGCAAAACCTTAATAAGCCTTGAAGTCAGAACCTAAGCCCTTAGATCTGTTGTTGTTTGTTGTTCATTTAAGTCCGACCCTTAGTGACCCTATATGGAATTTTCTTGGTAAAGACTGGCTTGCCATTTCCTTCTCCCGCATATATAACTAGGTCCTAGGTCTACTGACTCCAAATCCAGTAATCGGTCCATTTCATTTAGTAGATACTTCTCCCCTTTCAATACCCAGGAAAATCCAATCCATCCTTCTAGGCACAGATCAAATTTCACTCACTCCAAGAAAACATTCCTCATCACCCCAGAGCAAGTGATCTTTCTTTCCCATGAATTCTTTTTAACATTCATTACCCATGTCATTCACACATCAAGGATTTTTATTTCAGTACCATGGGAATTCCCTTAGCCACTCTTTATAATTTAGTTATGAAGAGTCGCCTAATCATAGAACTACAGACTTTTAGATTTGAGAAGGAACTTTGGCATCATCTAATCCTCTTCATTCACTTTGCCAATGAGGCTTAGGTAGGTGTAGTGACCTGCCCATATAACACATCTGATATCAGAGGTTAGATTTCAACCCAATTCTTCCTGCCTCCAAATTCTGTATACTATTATTCTGCCGTCTTGATGACTCAAAACATGCAGCTTTGTTCTTTATTCATTTTTTCCAAAAATGGCCCATTTTTAAAATGGATACTTTGTGTAAAAGCATGACACAAAGTACATTAATCTTATAATTTGACGGCCTAATCATTTCATTCATTTAAACAAACGTTTATTAAGATCCTTAGTTGAGGGGAGAGGGAACAGTACATCCCAGAAACAGTGCTAGACAGAAAAGGAGGCAAAAATCCCCACTCAGGAGTTTTATAGCCTCTGAAGGTAAAATCATATATTGGCATTCTCAGCACCCAGCAGTGCCTGACAGAGGTCTTTCACTTAAGCTACGTGTAGAATTGCTGCATATTTGTGCTGTGATACTAGTACAGAAAATATCTGCCGAAAAGACCATCATGGGCCTTTCCACCCACTTTACAACTGGCGGCTTCAATTTCAAAAGCGATTTGGGGACTTTTCTATTTTTAACTTCTTCCTCGTCGTGCCAGACAGTTTTAAGAAATGGACTGAAGTGTGATTTGTAACTCTTACACTTAGGGAGGGAGGAATGACGGACGAAAGAATCCTAGAAACCGGCGCCAGGGTTTGGAGATGGGCGCTCCTGCTTTTCTCCCCAAGACCTAAGTTTCACTCGGGTCAGTTTCCTCATCTCTAAGATGAGGGCAGGGGGGGAGGGAAGAGTCAAAGAGCCCTTCCTATGGCTGGGAAGGATACACACAGAAAAGCGGGGGCGCGCACGTTAAACGCTAAAGGGGAGGGGGTAGTGTCGCGTCTCTAAAGGCGTAATTACTCGCGCCTGAGCGGAGTCCAAAGTCGAGTCAGGCCAGGTTGTCATACTCGCTTAAGCCCGCGCTCCCGCTTCACCCCGCGCACCTTCTCTGTCAGCAGACGGGACTGTCGGAGCCGTTCCTCGGCGCTGAGCGCCTGCAGCCGCTGCTTCAACTCGGCCCGCAAGTTGCGCTTGGCTCCGTTTAGAGCCGCCACAGCCGCCATGTTGGAGTGCGGACCAAGCCCGCCCCGCCGAGCCGGCCAAACTGACTCGGAGAGAGAGAGCTGAGCCTGACCTCGGAAGCGACCTCCCCCCAGCACGCCCCGCCCTCCTTCGTGCGCCTCCGTTAACCTGAGGGACACTTAATAGCCGGTGCTAGGCCAAGGAGTCCCGGGTTTACACGAGTTCAACTGGAAGGGTGATGTTTGTGCACTGGGCATAGGATTCAGAGCTGGCAGGGACCTTCGCATTCCAAACGGTTAAGGGACTTGACCAAGACCCCGCAGAGCTTGGATTCTGGTTTAGTGTGGTGATAAGAACACTAGTCTCTTTAAGTTGCAAACGTCTAGGCTCCCTGTGAGCCTCAGTGAATGAGGCAGGGTAGGATGTACTCCCCCAATGAGTAGTTCGAGTTAAAATGTTATTTGGAAATTAACTGGCCTATCCTCCCGCCTATTCTTGTCTTCCCTCTCATTTTAAAGATAAGTAAAATAACAGCTAACTTGGGCAAGATCAGAATGTTCCTTTTTCTAGAATGGTTGGATATAGTGGGAAAGCGGGATATAGAAAAGCATTGCACTAGGTATTGAGATACGCGTGATAGTTTAAGCACAGCCACCTAACTATGAATTTGGATTAATCAGTTTATTTATCTTTTCCTCCTGTAAAAGGAGAGGCCACTTACCTCTCACTGCTTCACAGGGTTTGGTTGTCATTAGGAAAAACTGTAATGGCATCTATGTAGAATTGTAAAGGCACTTTTCGCATTATATTTAATTTTAGAGGTTCTACAAAGTGCTTTTCTCAGAACAATCCTATAAGGTAGTATAATTTTATAGTGTAATATGAGTTTATAAAACCTTATAGATGAGAAGACCAATTCAGCAAGCCTTTAAGTGCCTTCCATGTACCAGATTCCATGCTGAGAGTTAAAGATAGAGAAAAGTAAAATAGTCAATGAATGTGAACAACCTGTACCCAATTAGGTCTATATAAATTATATGTAATAAGCCATTCTCCAATTGATAAAATGATCAAAGGATATGAACAATTTTTCAGATGAAGAAATTAGTCATTTCTAGTCATTATAAATGCTCTAAATCACTATTGATTAGAGAAATGCAGATTAAAGGTAACACTGAGATACCACTACACACCTGTCAGATTGGCTAAGATGACAGGAAAAGATAATGATAAATGTTAGAGAAGATGTAGGAAAACTGGGACACTGATACATTGGTGGAGTTGTGAACTGATCCAACCATTCTGGAGAGCAATTTGGAACTATGCCCAAAGGGTCATAAAACTATGCATACTCTGATCCAGCAGTGTCTACTGAATCTGTATCCCAGAGAGATCATAAAAACGGAAAAGAGCCCACATGTGCAAAAATATTTGTAGCAGCCCTTTTTGTAGTGGCAAGGAACTGGAAACTGGATGTCTATCAGTTGGAGAGTGGCTGAATAAATTATGGTATATGAATGTCATGGAATATTATTGTTATGTAAGAAACGACCAGCAGGATGATTTCAGAGAGGCCTGGAGAGACTTCCATGAACTGATGCTGAGTGAAATCAGCAGAACCAGGAGATCATCGTATATGGCAGCAAGATTATACAATGATCAATTCTGATGTACACAACTCTTTTCAACAGTGAAGTGATTCAGACCAATTCCAATAAACTTATATTGGAGAAAACCAGCTGCATCCAGAAAGAGGACTATGGGGACTGAATATGGATCACAATATAGTATTTTCACCTTTTTTCTTGTTGGCTTGCTTTTTTCTTTCTCATTTTTTCCCCCTTTCTTGTGCAGCATGATAAATGTGGAAATATGTTTAGAAGAATTGCACATGTTTAACCTATATTGGATTATTTGCTGTCTAGGGGAGGAGATTGGAGGGAGGGAAAGAAGGGAGAAAAATTTGGAACACAAGATTTTACAAGAGTGAATGTTGAAAACTATCTGCATATATTTTTAAAATAAAAAGCTATTAAAAATAAATAAAACATGTAATTGGGGATGGAGGGAAAGCAGTAACAACTGAGTCAATCAAGAAATGCTGCTTAGTAAATGGCACCAGAGCTGAGCCTTCAAAGAAGGTAAGTCTGGAAAAACCTATTACAAAAATCACCAAGATAGGAGATGGAATATAAGTGTTACTTGAATGTAGTCTATAAGAGAAAGTAATTGGAAATAACTTGGAACCAAACTGTGATGGGATTTAAATGCCAGAAGTGTTTGTATTTTGTCCTTAAAGAGCAATAGGAAACCACTGAAGTTTTTGTCACATGACAAGATATATTCGATAGGAATTTTTATTTGACAGCCAGATAGAATCAGTTAGGAAGTTATTAATCAAGATGAGAAGCACTGTGAGAAGAAAGGTCAGAAAGATTGACTGGCAACTGTTTAGATGTGGAGGTTGGAAGAGAGTCAAATAAGGAAGTTGGAAATAAGGCTCAGGTTGGGGGAAGAGGTGAATGCATTTCATTTTGGATATGTTGAGATTGAGATGAATGAGATATATCCAGATGGAGCTATCCAGTAGATATTGGTGCTGTGGGACTGGATATGACAATTGTGAGATAAGATCTGGATAGATCAGTTTGACAGACATCTACATAGAGATAATTGAACCCAAAGATGAGAGGTCAAGACAGCCCTGGGATCCACACAAAAAACTCAAAAAGAATTTAAGAAACCTATTGGGAGGAGAGCCAGCTAGGTGGCGCAGTGGATAGAGCATCAGCCCTGAAGTCAGGAGAACCTAAGGCCAGATTTGAAATCAAGTCACTTAACCCCAATTGCCTCAGCAAAAATAATAGAAATCTATAGGAGGCATAATCAGCAACAGAACTGGGGCTAAAATCTAGCTGCTTCTGACCTCAGTAATGAACAAGAATGATAATAATGGACATAAATGTGAGGCCTTGGGACCAATAAGATTGACTTTGTCCCTTGTAATAGATTTTTAAAACTATTCAGCAAAATGAAACAATACATAAACCATATATGATAGTTTATAAAATATTTCTTAACCCTGGACACATACCTGCACTTCTTCAAAGAAATGATTTTCTGATCCTTTCACTACATCTCAAATTGAACATTATAATTATGCAATATTCAGTTTTGTTTTATTCTTTATCATGATCATGTATATGGTTCTGTTTATTTTACTGTGTATAATTTTGTTTAAATCTTCCTGTTTTTTTCTGAATTCTCATATTTGTTACTCCTAAGGTAAATAACCTTTTATATTCTGTAATTTTCTGTTATGGTTATGATAGCATGTTGTAGTGAATAGAGTTGACCTTAGAGACAGTAAAACCTAGTTATAAGTTCTACTTCTGATATATACTGTGTGACCTTTTATAAGGTGTCTCAGTGCAGTAGTCCAGAAGTGTCAAATATGCAGATGGGAATTGAATAAAGGCTGAACTGAATGAAAATGTAATTGGGAAATGTTTTACAGATGTTTTAACAAATTGGGAAATGTTTAACAAATGTTAAATGACCATATTGGTACAACTTACTTTCAGGGCCTAAGAACAATCCTGCTTTGGAGATATATATTTATATATGTCTATTGTTCACAGTTCACCAACCAATGTGCTTACCATTCAAACAAATTGACCACCATTCACTCTTAATCATAATCATATAACATTTACTAGTAGAAGACAAAAATAGAAATAATCATGCCATGATACTTGGATCACATTATTCCACCAATACAGAACCTATAAACTTAACCTATAAATTTGTAAACTTGAGTCACATTTTCCCACCAATACAGAAATGTCTATGGGAGACAGTAGACACAAACTTAGAGAAAGCAGAAACCATAGCAACTAGCAACTCTGGATGGTAGGCTTTTATATCTTTAGTCTTGGGAACAGGCTGAACTTTGCTTTACCTGTTAGGTAATGGAAAAGGTTCCACCACTGGGCCTCTTTACTTTCCTTTTAGATAAAACTGTTTCACTACTACTTTCTGGCCACTGAAACAATGATAAGCCCTTTTTGGTATCCCCTCTCTAAAGGTATACTAAAGAACAAGACATCATTTTCCTATTTAACTTTTCAAACATCAGAGGATTTCGTTTTCTCCAGCTTCAAGCAGATCTTTCCTCCAATCAGTCAATCAGTTAGTTCAGCTCCCAATTTCAGCTGCAGAAACTTGCCATCTCAGGTTGGCTTGACACAGCAGCAATGTCTGCTGGTGTTGCTTCTCCTGGCTTCTGATGTCCCAGCTTTAATTTTAAAATTTCTGGCATATTTGTCTCTCCTGTCTCAAATCAGAGTCTATTCATGTGTTCATGACCCTATTCCTATTCATGACCCATTTCTATATTAGTTTGAAAAACTGAAAATCTAAATTTTTGTCATATAACAATCAATATACAATTAACCTATGGTCCCCAAAACAGTTCTTTGATTCAGAATTTCTCAGCAATAAATTCCCAAGTTCTAAAAAACAGTTATATGTAAATTAACTGCTGCAAATAATGACTCTGGAAATTGGCCTTCACTGGGATTTTCTCAAAACTGTGGCTCCAAGCACTGAGGAACTGGGTTTTTCTTTCCAGGTCCTCTCTAAACATCTTATATTTCTCCACAAGCTGCTGCTTTCTTTCTCACAAATGTCCTTTATCTGCCCCTTTCAGGAAATAAAAAGTCTATATAAGAAAGGGGTATTACATTACAGTTGGATAATCTATTTTCCACCTTAAAGTATGGTTGTCTGCCAAGACTCTTTACTGGCGTTTCTACTCTTTCTATAATCCCTCATCAGCTACTGTAGATTCAAATATTTCTATGTCCATAGCTCCCAAATTCATACATATACACATGTCTTTATGTATATGTTCACACGTCTGTGTATATTTGTATATGTATGTGTGTCTCAGACTGGAATACATTCCATTCTTAGCTCTGCATCTCAAATTTTTACCACTCTCTAAGATTCAGCTCAGGTGCCCACTTCTTACAGGAAGGTTTATTTGAACCCTCCAGTTGATAATGTTTCCTCCCTTCCCCAAATTACCTTATGTTTTCTTATCTGTCTTTGCGCATGTTGCATAACTCCCAGTATAATATAAGCTCTTGACAGTACTGACATTGATTCTGGTCTTTGTATTCCTAGCAACCAGCACAGGGCCATGCACATAATAGGAATGTAGAAAATGTTGGTTACATTAAATTAGTATGGAATGAAAGACCACAAGCAGAGAAATTAGGAGATTATCACAAAGGGGAAGTGGTAGGATTGATTCAGATTTTTTTTGATGTAACAATTAGGCCTCTGTAACTGACTTAAAGGAAGGAAAGGGGGAAATGGGATGATCAAGGATCATCACGACGTTTCCAAAGTCATAGTTCTAGCAACACAATGGAGAATGATCTGGAATCTATATTCTATGAGGAAGTTAAAAGAATTACTTACATTTAGCCTAAGTATGAGTTCTTAACTCCAGTACTCTATGATTCTCTTCTAAAAAGAGTGAGAAACTATTCTCTAAGTCATAGTGAAGTGGAATTAAGAGAATCAGAACCAACCTCACTAAATTCAAAATGATTCATCACCATGAGGTTGATCATTAAGAGAAATTTAGGAAAACTCTAACAAAGTGAGTAGGGTTTGCATTGCACTCTTAATATTAATGATTTTTTGAAGTTTTTATGTATAAACCCAGAGTGCCTGGAGAGAAAAGAACTTCCTAATTTAAATTAAAATTTTATTAAGGAGGAGCAGAGCCAAGATGTCGAACTGCAGACAGCATTCCCTGTGAACTCCTGAGACCTTCCCTCAGACCCAGACAAATTGAGCCTCCAAACTGGTTCTGGAGTGAGGGCGCCACCAAACCCTTGGACTACAACGCACTTCTATCAACAATCTACTTTGAAAAAACTCCAGAGAAGGTCAGTCTCAGGGGAATCGGCAGCTGGCTGCGATCAGGCGCCAGTACTCAGCTGAGATGGAAGTCGGGCTGCAAGAGTGGCGGATTTTAGGCACTCAGGAAGTCCCTGGCCACTTTGAGCTGCTTGCAGGCAGGTACTTTGGCAGATCTGCCTTTGGTAAAGAGTGGATTGAGAGCAGCTGAAAGCCTGGTCCTAGTGCAGATCTAGCAGACCAGCCCCACTCTGGAAGTCAACTCAGCGAAATGCCCCAGGGCAAATTGAAACTGCCATAGAATTCCCTGCTAGTGATTCAGACCTCAAGTGATTCAGACCTAAACTTCTTAAAGCTCAAAAACATGAGCAAGAAGCAGAAGAGAGCTCTCACCATAGACAGCTTCTACAGAGAGAAAGTAGGCTAGTCCCCAGATCCTGAGATTCTGAAAACAATCCCAGATGAAGCCACAAAGGCAGACATGAGCTGGTCTCCCTTTCAGAAGGCTTACCTGGATGATTGCATTAAGAATCTCAAAAGAGATCTAAAAGAAGAATGGGGAAATAAATTGAGATCAGTGCAATAGAGATGTCAAAAACTGGAAAACAAGACTGGTGAATTGGAAAAAGAAAACAATTCACTGAAAAACAAAATTGGTGAATTGGAAAAAATCACCAACTCACTGGAAAATAAAAATTGTGAATTGGAAAAAATCACCAACTCACTGGAAAATAAAAATGGTGAATTGGAAAAGGACAACAATTCACTGAAAAACAAAATTGGTGAATTGGAAAAAGACAGCAATTCACTGAAAAATAAAATTGGCAAAATGGAAAAAGAAGGCATGGAACCAAGAAATTCAATTAGCCAGCTACAAAAGGAGCTAAAAAAGATAACTGAAGGAAATAATACTTTAAAAATTAAAACTGAACAAATAGAAGTAAATTACCCAATAAGACTTCAAGAATCAGTCAAACAAAAACAAAAAAATGAAAAAATAGAAGAAAATATGAAATATCTCCTAGGAAAAACAACTGACTTGGAAAACAGATCCAGGAGAAGCAATCTAAGGATTATTGGACGCCCTGAAAGCCATGATGAAAAAAAGAACCTTGATGCTATCTTCCAGGAAATCATGAAAGAGAATTGCCCTGATGTTTTAGAATCAGAAGGCAAAATTGGCATTGAAAGAATTCACCAATCACCTCCTGAAAGAGACCCCAAAATTAAAACCCCAAGGAATATCGGAAAAGGAAATTAGAGTAATAATTAGGAGTTTCTTTGCCCAACTTTATGCCAAGAAATTTGATAATGTAAATGAAATGGAGGAATATCTACAAAAATATAGATTGCCTAGGTTAACAGAAGAGGAAATAAATTATTTAAATAGCCCCATTTTGGAAAAAGAAATAGAACAAGCTATTAATCAACTCCCTAAGAAAAAATCTCCAGGGCCAGATGGATTTACATGTGAATTTTACCAAACATTCAAAGAACAATTAATCCCAATACTATATAAACTATTTGAAAAAATAGGGAAAGAAGATGTACTACCAAATTCCTTCTATGACACAGATATAGTGCTGATAGCTAAACCAGGTAGAGAGAAAATTGAGAAAGAAAACTATAGACCCATTTCCCTAATGAATATTGATGCAAAAATTTTAAATAAGATTTTAGCAACGAGATTACAGAAAGTTATCCCCAGGATAATACACCATGACCAAGTAGGATTTATACCAGGAACGCAGGGCTGGTTCAATATTAGGAAAACTATTAGCATAATCAAATTATATTAATAACCAAATTAACAAAAACCATATGATTATCTCAATAGATGCAGAAAAAGGCTTTGATAAAATCCAACACCCATTCCTATTAAAAACACTGGAGAGTATAGGAATAAATGGGCTTTTCCTTAAAATGATTAGTAGTATCTACTTAAAACCTTCAGCAAGCATCATATGTAATGGAGACAAACTAGAACCATTCCCAGTAAGATCAGGAGTGAAACAAGGCTGCCCACTGTTACCACTATTATTTAATATTGTATTAGAAATGTTAGCTTTGGCAGTAAGAGAAGAAAAAGAGATAAAAGGAATCAGAGTAGGTAGTGAAGAAACCAAATTATCACTCTTTGCAGATGACATGATGGTATACTTAGAGAACCCTAGAGACTCAACTGAAAAACTACTAGAAACAATTCACAACTTTAGCAAAGTGGCAGGATTCAAAATAAATCCACATAAATCATCAGCATTCTTATATATTACCAACAAAGTTCAGCAGCAAGTGATACAAAAAATTCCATTCAAAATAACTGTTGATAGTATAAAATATTTGGGAATTTATTTGCCAAGGGAAAGTCAGGAACTGTGTGAACTAAACTACAAAACACTTGCCACACAAATAAAATCAGACCTAGTCAATTGGAAAAACATTAAGTGCTCATGGGTAGGCTGAGCTAATATAATAAAAATGACAACACTACCCAAACTAATTTACTTATTTAGTGCCATACCAATCAAACTCCCAAGAAATTATCTTACAGATCTACAAAAAATAGTAGCAAAATTCATTTGGAAGAACAAAAGGTCAAGAGTTTCAAGAGAATTAATGAAAAAAAAGGCTGATGAAGATGGACTTGCTGTACCAAATCTAAAACTATATTACAAAGCAGTGTACATCAAAACCATTTGGTACTGGCTAAGAAATAGAGTAGTCAATCAGTGGAATAGGATAGAATCACAAGACAAACAAGGCAATAACTATAGCAATTTAGTCTTTGATAAACCCAAAGACCCCAGCTTCTGGGATAAGTACTCACTATTTGACAAAAGCTCCTGGGAAAATTGGAAATTAGTGTGGAAGAAATTAGGGCTTGACCCACATATAACAGCACATACCAAGATAAGATCTAAATGGGTTCATGATCTAGATATAAAGAGTATGATATTATAAGCAAATTAGAGGAACATAGGATAGTTTACCTCTCAGACCTGTGGAGATGGAATAAATTTATGTCCAAAGAAGAACTGGAACTCTTAATTGAACACCAGATAGATAACTTTGACTATATTAAGTTAAAAAGTTTTTGTACAAACAAAACCAATGCAGTCAAGATTAGGAGGGAAGCAATAAATTGGAAAATCATCTTTACATTTAAGGGTTCTGATAAAGGTCTCATCTCTAAAATATATAGAGAATTGTCTCATATTTATAAGAATTCAAGCATTCTCCAATCAATAAATGGTCAAAGGATATGAACAGAAAATTTTCAGAGGATGAAATTAAAACCATTTCTAGAAATATGAAAAGGTGCTCCAAATCACTATTGATCAGAGAAATGCAAACCAAGACAACCCTGAGGTGAATGATGATGAAATTGCTCTCCAGAATGGTTGGATCCGTTCACAGTTCCACCAACAATGTATCAGTGTCCCAGTTTTCCCACATCCCCTCCAACAGTTATCATTATCATTTCCTGTCATTTTAGCCAATCTGACAGGTGTGTAGTGGTATCTCAGAGTTGTCTTAATTTGCATTTCTCTGATCAATAGTGACTTGGAGCACCTTTTCATGTGACCGGAAATAGTTTCAATTTCTTCGTCTGAAAATTGTCTGTTCATATCTTTTGACCATTTGTCAATTGGAGAATGGCTTGAATTCTTATATATTTGAGTCAATTCTCTATATATTTTAGAAATGAGGCCTTTATCAGAATCTTTGGATGTAAAAATATTTTCCCAGTTTACTGCTACCCTTCTAATCTTGTCTGCATTCATTTTGTTTGTACAAAAACTTTTTAACTCGATATAGTCAAACTTATCTATTTTGTGATTAATGATGACCTCTAATTCTTCTTTGGTCACAAATTCCTTCCCCCTCCACAGGTCTGAGAGGTAAACCATCCTACATTGTTCTAATTTGTTTATAATATCATTCTTTATGTCTAGATCATGAATCCATTTTGACCTTATCTTGGTATATGGTGTTAGGTGTGGGTCAATGCCTAATTTCTTCCACACTAGTTTCCAATGATCCCAGCAGTTTTTGTCAAATAGTGAGTTTTTATCCCAAAAACTGGGGTCTTTGGGTTTATCAAACACTAGATTACAATTGTCATTGAGTATTTTGTTCTGTGAACCTCCACATCCATCAGAACTGATCATCATATAATATTGTTGTTGCCGTATATAATGATCTGGTTCTGCTCATTTCACTCAGCATCAGTTCATGCAAGTCTCTCCAGGCCTCTCTGAAATCGTCCTGCTGGTCGTTTCTTATAGAGCAATAATATTCCATAACATTCATATACCATAATTTATTCAGCCATTCTCCAATTGATGGGCATCCATTCACTTTCCAGTTTCTAGACACTACAAAAAGGGCTGCCACAAACATTCTTGCACATGTGGGGCCCTTTCCTTTTAAGATCTCTTTACCAGCTCTATTTTATTTTTTATTTTATTTTTTTATTAAAACTTTTTATTTGCAGAACATATGTATGGATAATTTTTCAAGATTGACCCTTACAAAGCTTTCTGTTAAAAATTCCCCCCCCATCCCCACCGCTCCCCTAGATGGCAGGAAGTCTGCTACATGTTAATTATGTTAAAATACTTGACAAATCAAATATATGTATAGATATTTCCACACTTATGTTGCTGTGCAAGAAAAATTGAATCTACAAGGAAGAAAAAAAAAATCCATTCAGTTTCCAGTTTCTTGCCACTACAAAAAGGGCTGCCACAAACATTCTTGCACATGTGGGGCCCATTCCTTCAAGATCTCTTTACCAGCTCTGTTTTCAAGGAAGATCAAAACAATAAGCAGAAGGAACATATCAATAATACATTCATTAATTATGTTTAAGGCTTGGTGTGTTTCTGTAAAATGAACATATTAATGAACTGATAAAATACAGAACCTGTATCTTGTTATGCTTCTCTCTACTAACTCAGAATTTAAAGCTTCTACTCCAAACAAAATAGATTGAATCCAAATCTATATACACTACAGTTTGTTAATAAAAATGCTGATTTTAATTGTCATAGATGCATGTCCATAAGATGCAAATCTTGACTAGAGTTCTTGTGTTAGCCAGTGTTTTAGAGAAGGCAGATGTCACAATACAGGCTGATTTCAGTTGAAAAGGATTACTTCAGAAAGGAAAATATACTCCAGATCTTTGTTAAAATATCTATGAAGTTTGGCCATACCATATTAGGTTCAAACTTCTTTACGAAGCCATTTTCCTGTTTTAAAAAATGAATTATTTGTTTTTAATAATATGGAAAGCATTAAAATTGTCATAAACACATAAATAATAAATAGTTGACCCAATCTCTTTTGCAAATGCAAGAGGGCAAAAGTTCTTGACCCTGGGTCTGTGGACACAAGAAGTCTCCCTTACCATTGTCTGCTTCTCACTTCCAAGAATAGCAGCCCTCCAAATCTTTATCTTCAAGGACCCTGTCTCCTAACCCTGACAGAATAACTATTGGGATTTACCAAGAAAAGGTACTGCCCAGATAGGAGAGGGAATGAGTCCATCTTCTCTTAAAAACCCTCTGCCCATATATCCATGCTGTGATTAATATATACCCAAACTGTGATTTTATATGTATATACATATATATATATACATGTATATGTATATGTATATATATATATATATAT
>JAJPUD010012665.1:29818-48230 GCA_023553655.1 Myrmecobius fasciatus | reverse complement strand
AAAAAAAAAAAGCTTCTATTCTATTTCTGTTTACAGGGAACCAGATTTGCATCGGATGTAGCTCTTCTTAAGATGAGAATATAAGTATAATTAGGGGACAAATTGGGTCACCCCAAAGTCGCTCTATATTATCACTGAATAATAGCATTGGAAATTAACTTAAAAACTGCTTCTCCCTATTACTTAGCAAGAACACATTTACCATTCCAAGCTCATGAGCATCTATCCTATTTTTATAGTCCTATATAAGTGGAGACTTCATTTCTTCCCTTGGGAATGCACTACTACTGTATAATAACCATTGATGTGAACATTTTTTTTTTGTATCATTAATCTTCATACTGCTGAATAAGCCTTTTTTTCTTATTCTATAATCAGGAAATTTAGGATGTCATCAACATATCTTAAAATAGAGAACTTGACTTAGAATCAGGAATATGTGAGTTCAAATCCTGCTTCATACACTTATTAGGGGTGTGACCTAGGTGGGCAATTTACAACCTCTCCCAGGCACAATGTCCTCATCTGTAAAATTTGGAGGTTGGATTTAATGACCTCTAATTGTCCCTTCTTCTGTCCCTATGAAAATACTAACATTTATTAAATTATCTTTGGGCCTTCTAATTTCCCATGAAGAAAAGAGAAGAAAAAACAATTCTTTTAAGTTCTTCTTTCTGTTCTAGATTTTTTTTCTGGAGGGAGGGGAGGGCAGAGAAGAGACTTTCCCCTTTGAACTCCAGCTCTTCTATATCTTTCTCATTTTTGTGGAGATCAAACCAGAACATAAATATCTAACTAATGATCAACTAAATATTATTTACAACATCAACAAATGAATATTTTCTAAGTAATTTCATAACCAAGGGACAGAGCCTTTAGACCATCCAGATCCTCAAGGAGTATATTTTATGTGTTCAATAGCTTGTAATCATGTCAAACTCTGTGACCCCATTTGGAGTTTTCTTTGCAAAGATATTGGAATGGTTTGACATTTCCTTCTGCAGGTTATTTTGTAGACAAGGAAACTGAAGCAAACAGGTTAAGGGGCTTGTCCAGGATTATACAGCCAGCAAATGTCTGAAGCCGAATTGGAACTCAGATCCTCCAGAGCTAGTGTTCTATCCACTGTACCACTTAGCTGCCCAACTATATTCTACTAACATTTTGATAGTACCAGGATAAGAAGTATTGCTGTGCAAAGGAGAGAATGAAGAATCTGGAGTTAAGTATCTTAGGGCAAAGGCTATCTCTCACTTAAAAGCTGTGAGACATTAAGCAAGTCTTTCCTTTTCTGTTACTCAGATTCTTATTTAACTTTTATTGTGATATTTTATCACAAATATAAAAAAGTCAAAATTTTTACACGATCTTCAAAAGAAACAAAAAATATTTACAGTCTTTTGTTTCCTTAGTTTACTTCTTCATATTAGTTTGTTGCTGACAACAGAATAGACAAAATTCAGATTCTTAGTTGGTAAAAATGAGGAGGCTGAGCTTCATTATCTATATGGTCCCACACCCAGCTCTAAATCTCTGTTTTTGTTTTGTTAATATGGCTATTCCTTCCACTAAGACAGATAATCCCTCTACAATTTGGGTTTTTTCAAGACTTGCAGTCTATCCAGGCAATTTTGTGGTATGGTAGAGTGAGTACTAGCACTGAATTTAAACCTGACCTCAGACACTTACCAGCTGGGTGAGCCTGGACTGCCTCATTTTCCTCTGTATGCCTCAGTTTCCTCAATTGTAAAATGGACATAATAGAAGTACCTACTTTCCAAGGTTGTTGTGTGGATCAAATGAGATATTTTTAATGTGCTTAGTACCAGATGTGGCACATAGCAAATGCTTAAGAAATGATTGTCCCCTTTCCTTTCCCCTTGATGAGATTTTTTGAGGTTGGATATGATTGTCCTAAAATAATGTATATATAATCCATGGATGAACCTGTACTCAAAGTTTGCTAAGGATTGTTACAATTGATGTTCTATAGGCAAAGCCTTTGAGAACCCAGGGTTGTCTTTACACCATAGTCACATAACAGCTTAGGTCTTTAATGTAAGGAATTGTAATACACACATGGAAACTAGCACACAATACAAAAAAGTGTGCAATTAAATGAAACTGATTTTGTGAGGACCGAATATAAATGACTGCGCATTTCAAAGACAAAGAAGAGATAAATGAGGATTTGTTCTATCAAGAAAACTTTTGGAAATAAGGTGGGATATGAATCATGCCTTGAATTAGAATGTGATTTCCTTGAGAGTGCTCCTTGAAGGTAGGGACTACATTTATGCCTTTATCTGTGTGCCCAACACTTAGCACAATGCCTGGCACATAGCAAGCAAGAACTTGTCATGTGACACTATCATCCAAGGAGAAACCTAATCATGACTGGAGAGGTTCATTTGCTGCTAAGTGATGAAAAAAAAAAAATTTAAACACATCTCCTAAAGATCATGACTTCCAAAGATTCTATAGAAAGCTTAAATCAGGGACCACATATTTGTTTTTCTTCATTGCTTATTACAATTTCTAGTACATAATACATAAATAAGTAAAAAAAAACAGCTTATCACAATGCCTAGTACACTTAAATGCTTGATGACTTTAGGGAGGGACAGGCTTTAGAGAAATAAAAATGGAAGACTCAGGAGATGGGTTTCGCTAAAGTGGAAGGAACATGTTGTAAACTATTGAAAAATAAGGTTGATTAGGTAAAGTGAGACTAAAATAGAGAGGAACTCTGAGAATCAGGTAGAGTATTTTAGTTTTAATGCAGCAAGTAATCAATAGAGAGCCACTGAATGGTTTGACTGGAGAGGCAACATGTTAACAGAAATGTTTCAGGAAGATTAATCTGGTGAAATACATAGGGTGGATTATAAAAGGGAGAGAATAGTCAGGAAGTTCACTAAGGATATTGTTGCAATGATCTAGAAATAGGATGATAAAGGTCTCAAACTGGGGGAGGGAGGCTAGTAAGGATGAGAAAGAACAGGTTAAAATATAAGAAATTTTAAAGGAAATGTATAGAGCAAGACAAGAATGGATTGAAGATGAAGCTAAGTTTTTAAGCTTGGATGATCAAGATAATGTTTTACTACTGGTTAGACCAGGGCTATAGGCAGAAGTATTAGATCAGAGAGTCTGGTTTCGAGAAATATGTTGAGCTAAGTTTGGAATATGTTATATGTGAGATGCTGGCAAGGCTTTTTTAGATAAAAATGTCTACTGGGAAGCTGGGGATAGAAATGAAAAGGCACAAAAGTAGCAATATATATATTTGGGAACCTACAGTGCAGAGGACCATCAAAGTTTGTAAATGGATTACTTCTATAGGAATTGGGTCTTGAAAAAAAATCTTAGTTTAGGAAGTGTGAGAAAGAAGAGGAGCCATCGAAGAAGAAACATGTAATAATGAAGGAAGAAAATTAGGTATCATCTAGAGCTCCATATCTCTCCATTGCTTGTTACAGTACCTCAAACATAGTGAGTAAATAATTTGGGGGAAAAAAAAAGGCTTATCACAATGCCTAATTCACTCAAAAAGAGTAGCTAGGTGGCACAATGTATAGAGTCCTGGGCCTGGAGCCAGAAAGACATATCTTCCTAAATTCAAATCTGGTTTCAGACACTTACTAGTGGTCTGATACTCAGGAAGTCATTTGAGCCTGTTTGCGTCAGTTTCTTCATCTGTAAAATGAGTTAGAGAAGGAAATAGTAAACCATTCCAGTATCTTTGCCAAGAAAACTGCCACATTAAGGTCACAAAGAACTGGGCATGACTGAAACGACCAAACAACAAAAAGAACTATAGAAACCAAGAGAAGACAACTTGAAGATAGAAGAAGTGGTTAACAAAGTCATTGACAATAGGGAAATCAAAGCCATAAGGCGAGGTCAGTCAGTTATAAGCATTTATGATGAATCTTTCTAATAGACAAAACCTCCTTGGTTTGGCCAGTAGAGAGATCATTGATAAGCAGAGACCATGAGATTTCAGCAGAGGATAAGTATGAGACCCAGATGACAGAAAAGAGTGGATGGTAAAGAAATAGAAGAAACAGAGGTAGATAGTTTGAAAATCTGACACTGAAGGCAAAAGGGAGAATAATCAGAGGGAACAAGTCAACAAGCATATATTAAACACTACAGTGCCAGGCACTGTGCCTAAACCTTGGGGTTATAAAGAAAAGTAAAAAACAATCCTCCTCAAAGGGGTCATAGTCTGATGAAAGAGACAACATGCAAGCAACTATGTACAAATAAGATATATACAGAGTACAATGGAGATAACTGCAGGGGAAAGACTAAGATAAAGGAAGACTGGAAAAGACTTCTTGTAGAATGCTGAACTTCAGCTGAGACTTGAAAGAAGCTAAGGAAACCAGGAATGAGGTAGAGGAGAAGTTGAGGCAAAAGGGGCAGAAAGTGAAAATACCAAAAGGTCTTTTGTAAGGTAGTTACATTATAAGAGGAGAGAAGAGGGGTATGGGAGAGAATGCTATTATAGTAACATTTTCAAAGCATTGCATTTACTTTTTGATCTTTAGTGCTACATTAAATCCACCAATTCAACAAGTATGTATTCAGCATTTACTATATGCAGGACACCATGCTAGGCCCCAAAGAGACAAAAATGAATAGTTTTATTCATTCACATCATAAATTCTTCCCTAATTTTGTTTTTTGAGTGATTAGCTTCTCTTCATTAGTTATCAAGGTTATTCTACATAGGTCTTTTTTAAGATACTCTGTTAATATTTTCTTAAAAAACAACAAAAAAAGAGAATGTTAATTGAAATGCAGATTAAGCTAGGAGGTACTATATTGGAAACACTAATGAGGATAAAAAGATTTAAGAAAATGAAAAAACTGTGTAAGAAATAAATTGAGATTCAACCATGAGAATTTAAAAATAATACACTTGGGAAAAATAATTAAAGTTATAAAATTATTAATCGCAGGCAGGTTCTAGAAAGTAAAAAAAAGGTTGGAGGATGGGAATAATTTAGGAAAGGAAAAGAATAAATATTAAATCTGACAATATTTTGGGTGGTGGCTGAAACCACATATGGTAAAGCCAGGACTAAAATATACAATGTCTTTTGTAGCCAGGCAATGCATGGAGATGTGGAAGGAGAAGATGTAGTTGCCAGATCTATTCCTAAAAACAAACAAACAAACTTGTTAGCTTTCTATTTTTTTCATTAGCATCCTTTTCCTCCCTCTTGCTCCCTGTTACTTCAGATATCTGCTGTGGGTCCCCACACGAACTAATCTATAACTGTTAACTGAAAATGAAAATTACTATATCTGATTAGAGCTAAAGGTAGTATCCCAAGATTATTTCCATTTAAGAGACAACTTTAGAAGTCAGATATTCTTTGTTTTAGGGTTGAAAGAAAGAGTTTTTGCTTTTTTCTGACCATTCATTTTCATGGGTTTGCTCTATTTTAAGTCTGAGGTTCAGAGGAGTGTTCTTGAAAAGTAATATGATGTTGTGGAAAGCACACAGGTTCTGAGTTCAAATCATAACCATGAAAGTTGTTTTGACTTTCAACAAATCTCTGAGCCTGTCTCTTAATGAAAATAGAAATAATACAGGCACTACTTCACAGGGTTTTTCCAAGGTTTCTACTTCATAAAGCTTAAAGTAAGCCAATGTATGTGAGTACACAATACACACATACATATATAGGTGTACATAATACATACATATGTACACACATATAATATATATATATATGTATGTATGCATGCATTTTTAATGAAGTCCAAAAAAAGTGATTTGAGCTGAAATGCTAGGAAATTTATTCAAGGTTGTTTGTCTTCCAATGCAGTAAATTTTACTAATTTGGTTAGAATGATGGCAAAATTAGTGCAAGGTTAAATGAAACACAAAAATAAAGTGGCCACAATTGTTGGTAAGAGGCAGTGAAGAAGGGATGTCTTTAGTTGCAGTGCTAACTGAATAGAGATCTTTAATTATTAGTATTTCTAAAGCATAAACAAATTGGTTACAAGGAAAGGATTTTTCTCATTTGTTTATGAAAGGAAATATTTTATGTAAGTGATGACTGTGTTTGCACTGTGTAGCTCCATTTTTATCCTTTGGAATTAAATAGAAGTTTAAAAAAATTTTCTTGAAGATTTGTAGTTTACTAATGCAATGAAAGATAACTGATTTTTAAAAGTATTATATTAATTTATGTTAGCCTTCATTATATATTTTTTGTTAGAGATTACAACCATGGTAGCAGTGGAGTCTATGCTAAGTTGACCAAATTAACTGGTTCTATACAAATTAATTTCTTTGGGCACTATTAACCTAATGCTTTATATCTCCACACTGCCCGAATTTCAGATGTCATCTTCAAAGTCTCTTCCACCGGAACCTTGGACTTTGTCCCTTGAGGACCCAAATTTCTGATAAATGACTTTTCAATTTTTCTTGTCAACTGCTAGGCTCCAGAACACCTCTAGCCTTCTCCACATTAAGGACATCTTCTGCCCACTCCACTTTTCAGCTCTCCTAATTGTCCTATCATCTCATAGAATGTTAGCTTCTAAGGGTAAAAATGGTCTAATTTGTTTGGATTTATATAATAAATATTTAACAAAATGCCTTGATAAATCCTTCCTTGCTCTATCTGTCTGTCTGTCTATCTATCTTTCTATGTATGTATCTCTTTATCTATCCATCCATCTGGAAATGTCCCAATCAGTTACTGAGACCAGAGGCTGGCCATGATCTAGCTAGAATAGGCATTCCTTAACTGCAAGAAGCTGCCATTAATGATCACATTTCTTGTTGTTCCAAACAAGGATACTGTGCCTATCCTATAAGGAATATCAGGAAAATATATTCTCATTGACTTTATGCCTAGTGCTGCAAGCCTATGAATTATAAGGCTGGAACATTAGATCACAAGCCAAATATTATAATGTGGTGCATAATTGTAAAAGTGTGCAGGAGGCATTGGTGGGAGTTGAGTTAGGTCTAAACTGCTGTAGTGTGAACTTAGGATGGGAAAGTGGCTAGTGTTCAAAGTCTTAGTCTGGTTACATTATTTAGAGAATGTTTATCCTTTCACCTCTCCCTTGTCTTTTCATTTTCCTTTTATTTTATTTTATTTTTTAATTTGAAAGGAAATTAGTGGTGCAAGTTTCTTTTTATTTTTAACAGATGCTTCTTTTCTCAGTTAATTAACACTCCTGTTACTTCACTTTTTACATATTCCACCTCTTCACCTACAAAGGAAATACAAAATCACCAGCATTTTTTAAGCCTATTTTTCTGTAAAGTCTCCATGATCTGAAAACATTAGGGTCTATGATCTATGAACACTTGTTTTAAGAAGAAAAAAATGATAGGCAATAGCTAAAATTTATGTAGTACTTACTATGTGCCAGGCACTCTCCTAACTACTTAGTAATTATTTCATTTGATCTTCACAACAACACTGGAAGACAGGTGTTATTATTATTATTCCTATTTTACATATGAGGGTCACTTACCTAGCAAATGTTTAAGGCCGGAGTTGAATTCTAGTCTTCCTGATCCCAAGCCTGGGACTCTATCCATTGGACTAGGAGACAAAGAATACTCCTAAATACTGATAAAGACCACAAACAAAATATTGTAGATAATCTTCAGATGACTTGTGACAATAGCACACACTCTCTCTCTCTTTCCCTCGCTCCCTTCCTCCCTTCTCTGTCTTTGTCTCTCTGTTTCTCTGTCTCTCTATCTCCATTTCTGTCTCTGTCTCCCTCTATCTTTCTCTCTCTCACTCACTTGATGTACTGTAAGTATTTTCAGTGACAAGTTTCTGGAAATTTTATTGTATTTAATTGCTTTTCAAGGAAATTTTCTACAATCCTAATTACAAGGGAAATATCAAAAAGAGAGAGTTCAAAACCTGGAAAGACTTAATGTGAACTGATGCTGAGTAAATTAGCAGAATCAAGAGAACAGTGTACAGAGTGACAAAATTCTGTGATGATCACCTGATTTGGACTTGGCTCTTCTCAACAATGTGGTGATTCAGGGCAATTTCAAAAAACTTAGGATAGAAAATGTCAATCACATCCAACTGGATTCTGAATATGGATCAAGACAGATTATTTCCACCTTTTTGTTTGTTTGTTTGTTTTCTCATGTTATTTTTTTCCCTCTTAGTCTGAGTTTTCTTGTACAACAAGACAAATATGGAAATGTTTAAAAGGACTGCACATATTTAAACTATGTCAGATAGCTTGCTGTCTTGGGGAGGAAGGAGGTAAGGGAGGAAGAAAGAAAAATTTACAACACAAAGTTTTGCAAAATTGTATGTTGAAAATGGGGCCATGTATTTGGAAAAATAAAATACTATTTAAATTTCTTTTTAAAGGAGAGTTCAGTGTAGTGGATAGGAAGTTGGCCTCGAAACAAAGAAGACCAAGTTCAGGTCCCAGTTCTGACATATATTGCCTAGTGCTTAGTGGAAGGCATGAATTATTGTAGGTGCTTAATAAATGTTAATTGACTGACTGATTAGCCATTCAGTTCACCTCATTGTTCTAGTCAAATCTGTAAGATAAAAAGTTATAGAATTTAGCCTAATCTACGTTAATAGATGGAAGTTCCTCATATGGGAATTCCCTATGCTTGTGAAACTTCAGGTCTACTCCTAGTAACAATACATATAAACACACACACAGATATTAATATCATGTATAAATATTTTAAGGCATAAGCCAATAACATCAAAATATAAATTACTCTGATTACAGACATTTTGCATTTGTGGTAAAAGAATGAAACTAGTAAAAGATAAAATGCCATTTAACTAGTGAAGCAAATATTAGGTGTCATTTCTGAAACTTTTTTTTTTGTCTTTTTAGGATCCTTGGCCTTGACAAAATGTATGCATGAGGTAGAAAAAAAATTCCCCTTAATATGAAATATTATGATGCAGCCTTCAAATATCACAGAGATGGGAATTATACAAAGCAACATTAGTAGAAGCATGATTTATTTAATATTTATTTCTCACTTGAAAATTTCATAATTACATTAAAATATGTCAATATAGCATGTTCTTTGTCATGATATATATATATACATATTATAAAGCAATCTATAGAATTCAAAAAGCAGTATTTTATTCCTTAATGTAATTTAAAAACATTTTAAAGTATATCTAAAGTGTTCAAAGTAATGGGGGTACTATAATGGATTATACCTAAATTCAGAGGAAGGTAGAATTTAAAAAGGGCAGTTAGGTGACACAATGGATAAAGCAGTAAGCCTGGAATAATCTTTCTGAGTTTAAATATGGTCTCAGAAATTTACTTGATGTTTGATACTGAACAAATCATTTAATCCTTTTTGCCTTAGTTTCCCCTTCTGTAAAATGAACTGGAGAGAGAAATGTCAAATTACTCCAGTATCTTTGCCAAGAAAACAATAAATGGGGTCATAAAGAATTGGATATGAGTGAAATGATTGAACAACATATAAGAAATCATTACTGTTTTTAATTTGGTGTGCTACTTTAAAAAATGAAAAAATAAAATTAACTAGGACTAGAATTTTAAAAGATAACCGCCACAAGAAAATGTCTTCATAAATAAATTTATTTTACAATGGTAAAGAACACAGTTACTGTTGTAAGGCATCAAATAAATCAAGGAGAAAGCTCACTGACCACAGTAACAATTTTACTTCTACCAATTCAAAATTTATACTCACAAAATCAAATAAATGATATTTTTGTTTGGTGAATAGTTATGATTACAGGCAAAAGTATTAGGAAAACCACAAAGATTAAAAATTGTTAACATATTTAAAACAGCAACATCACTGTTTTCTGGGAGTGGAATTAAGAATGAACTCAGATCTGGTTTTGGCAAGGAAGCTCTTGGAATGGCAGTGAGAAAAAGAAAGCTGGCTGTTCCTTAAACAGGTGTGGCTATGTTTCCTAAAATAAGATGATGGCCCATATTAAATTTAATCCAACATAAAAGGAGCTTATGACAAACATAAAATTGAGAGGTTAAAAAAACACAATTTCATGAGGTTAATATGCAAAACAGATTTATTAATTATGTGGATTCCAAAAGCTCCCTCACAAAAAGCAAAGGCTTCTATCCTTTCTGCAATTTTCTTTTAGTTTGATTCTAGTAAAGCAATTTTTTTTCCTTTTTGTTTTTAAAGTGAGCCTTAAAACTTATCATGGCTCTCTGAAGAAAATTATTCTGCCCAAATCCATACAGATACACGTGTATACACACACATGAGCTCATATATGAGCACACTCACATATGGCTCGCTCAACTCCCTCTCTCTTTCCTAAAACAATAAGTCTTGAAATTTTAATTTAAAAATTGACATGGCTACAAAATCATATCTCACTTTTTTCAATTAAAATCAATTATACTATAAGGGCTCTCTCTTCAGACAAAGCATTTCCTAGCATTTGTGTCCATTAAACTTGGCAGAATAAGAATCTTCAACTCATGAACCTGAATACAGTTAAAAATCAGCCTCAGGAAAGACATTTGTTAGGGTCTTTTCTCTTGAGCCTTCTGGAGAAAAGAGAGCTAGACTTTATTAGAATTCTTCTCTTTATGGTCACTCTTTATGCCTTACCCAGATAGAGGTCAAATCCCATTACAATGAACTTTAAGGGACTGCAGAAATACTTTTGTTGAAAGAGAATTCAGTTGTGCTAAACCTAGCCATTGGCAAAGGCTTGCAAATATATATATTTTTTCTTTCCTTTTTTGGTCATACAACATTCCTATTATAGTACAGTACTGTTTGTTACAACGGAATTTGACCTTGATTGACAAAATCCCTCATTCCATACTGATTCAGAAGCTTTGTTTTAATGTTAGACAATCTAAATAGAGATTGGCATGCTGCTGAGATTATTCACATGAAAGATCAAAGCAGACAGGTTCCACTGTTCCTGCCTGGGAATTTTGTCCTTTACAAGCACATAGGCAGACAAGTCTAGTCAGTTGGTTCCGGGTGCTGTGTTAGGGTACTCAGATGGCATTGTGCTCTTTCATTCAGTTATATTCTTCCCTAATGGATTCGAGGAAAATAGAAATGAACTTAGAAGAACAGCCTGCCTGCCTAAAGTAGTTTTCACCTGCCTCCTGTGCTTATAGAGAATAACCCTTATAACAAATAGAATCTGTAGGAATAAAAGATAAGATGTGATATTTTCAGCTGACAAGGAAGGAATTCTAGTGGCCAGCACGTAAGAAATTCATAAATTGACAAACTGACAAAGGTCAGTGTTTTGAGGTTAGACAGGGCTAGGGAGGGGAAATCAATTGTTGACAGAAAGTAAAAGTAGACTGTGTATAATATGCACAAACTTGATCACAAGATATGCCTTCATTCAATGTCTATGGAATTAGAGGGTAACTCAAAACAAAGAATCTAAGAAACAGGAAATTTTGTGAGGTGGTATATAGCTCATCAACTTAAAATTTCTTGAGTTTATACTCAATACTCATAGGATATTTTATGTCACTGAAAGTGGTGCTCCAATGATAAAGAAATTATGTCTTCTGGGCTAGAAATGTACAAACCAAATAGATAATAATTGCTATAATGATGAGGCAAATTATAAGGTCATTAATGTTCATTAAAGATCTGGAACCAAACAATAATGTTGCATCCATAATGTTCTTATTTGTTACCTGCTTTGGCCAAAGAACCTTTTAACAAAGTTCAGTTTTAAATAAATCCTTTTTGTCAGGGACCAGGAATCTAAGTATAGTTTTTACTTTGATTGTGAGCTTCTTGAGGGCAGAGACTATCTTTTTCACATTTGTATAGCTATCACTTAACACAGTGCCTGGCACATGGCAGGTGTTAAATAAATGATTATTGAAGGACTGTAAGTACAACTCATGCCTTCTTTATGTAATCATAACTGAGGTTACAGCTACATAGAAATATATGGAAAAGTTAAAAAAAGCATTAAAGTATCCAGTTGTTTTATACACATAATGCTAAATAAAATATACCATTGAATGAACTTATCACTTATTTTGACATTTTGCAGACGAGGCCTTAAGTACCAGATTTCTGGAGAAGAATGAAATATCTTAGACATGTCTTGTACACATTCAAATGTGAAATTATATAGATGAAATTTTAAATATAAAAATTTCAATGGAAAAATGTGATGTTTTATTTAAAAAATGCTGGGTAAAGAAATGACTACTTTGGGAAAGTCACAACTTCATTGAGCTTTATTATCTCAACTGAAAATAATGGAGTTGGGCCAAATCAGCAATTCTCTAACTCCTGGGGGTTCCTGAGACCATTTAAGGAGGTGTACAAAGCCAAAAACACTTTCATCATAATACTAAGACATTTTAATTACTTAATAAAGTAAATATCATCTCAAACAAGAGCTCTTTGGGGAAACCAGTAATTTTTAAGAGTCTAAAGGAATACTCAGACCAAAAGTTCTGATAACTTCAGAATTAGATGACCTATCTTTTGAAGGGAACAAGTACTGTTTTATTACTGGCTATATACCTGCTACCTAATACAGTATCTTGTATGCCATGGCTACTTAGTAATGTGTTTCAATTGAATTAGCCAGACAAATGTTTCTCTTTTCTGAATACTTTTCTTTTCCTTTCTGTGATTTTATTTTTTTTTAATTTCCTTTGTCCTTATTTACAGATATGATGTGATCTGATTTGGCAATAATGTCAAGATTAATCAAAAGTTTTTACCTTTTGGGACATGAACTTTACAAACACAGAAAAGGCTCCTGGAAACCATTTACAGATGCCTGATTCTTTACTTCCTAAAACAGAATTTTGGACTCGTGGTAATTAATTTTTTCTAGCTAGCATCTTAAACTTCTTTTCCTGATAAACAAAAGCAAAAATTGGTCACAAGAAATCAGATGATCCACACTTTACTTAAACGTGATTAAAAAATAAAGAACAGAGAACTATTATTCACTGTACAATTTTCCTCATTCCATGAATGTAATTTTCACTCTCTTCAACATGGTTACAACATTCATGGTCTTCAAAAACATACTGAGTCTTTATCTTGTACAGCCAAGAAGAGGGCTTTAAGCCAAATCCCATGATGTTAAATTTATAATAGGAAAATGAGCTTGCAAAGCATAGAAACAACAAAGCTCAAAAAACAAAGACCATATTTTGTGAATTAATGTCTTTATCTGAAGCAGCAAAACAGCACTGTTCAGAATGACATTCAGATTTTTGGATACAACCACCTTCTTGTGGCCATATTTGCAATTATCTTCCTCTTCTTTGTTGTTTTCACCTTTATTAAACTCCCAGATGCTGACTTTTCTCCTCTTCTTTAGATCTTTCTTTCATTAATTCATACTTATATTCCCACATCACATACTTACACACACACACTATAAATATAGCCCCACAAAGAACCACAATAGCCCATATCCTTTGCAGCTACAAACTATCATGACCGCCCATTTGATTACATAGCACAAATCTATTTGGGGAATGATCTTACTAGCACTTTCAAACTTAAGTGATGAAATTTAAGGCAGAAATTGTCATGCAGGTTGGGCCTAGTCTGAATAATACAAGAAGGATTTGATAGGAGAAATTTTGATGAGATCACAAAGTTCCTCGCTCTTCTGATTCAATACCATCTGCATGATTATATTTCCCTGTGGTTGTGTAGTTGTGTGCGTACTTATTATAGTTATGTATGAGAAAGATACAAGGACTTCTTTGTCCCATTCCATCCCCATTCCTTTTAGCCCCTCCTGGAGACCATGACAGTCATGAGACCAAAGAGGTGATTTCTGAAGGCAAAGAAACAAGGCATGCATAGGCTAAATCATTGATGCTGGTGCACGATGATGCATGGCCAATGGATGTATGGTACAGGAAAAGCCTCTAAAAAGAATAGGGTTCATTTTTTAGAGTAAGAGTGAGGGGCAAGGGCCAGTGTAGATCACACATTTTTTAAGAGTTTTTATTATTAATATTATTTGCTAACTTAAGGACAGCTGCAATCCTAAAATTCCCAGCTTGAGCTTGATGGACTGAGCCAAGCAGTTGTTAGCAATAGCAGGTGATGGCCTAAAGCATGAAGCACGTCATATGGAAGCAACATAATCATATAAACTTGGTATTGGAAGCAAGTGTGTGGGTAGAGGTTGGAGTAAGTTCGGCTAAGAGATGAGAACTTGGCTATGAATGGATGGGTGAGTCTTTTCCAGCATAAAAAGGAATTGTCATTTGGAAGAATCCCTGAGTCAATGCTTGTCCAAGTTCACATCGGAATGTTTGCTTGTCTCAGGAAAGAAAATGGAGTTGTTTGTTGCTTGGGTTCTCTCTATTGTCACTAACAGCTGGTGTAGAAGCTCTACTAACCAGAATAATGGAGAAAAAAAAGAACAAATAACCCATACCTTAGAAACTAAAACACAATCACCATTTTCAATCCCAGAAGATAATGGCACACCCTTAATCCTATAGAGGTGGATGAAATTCAAACTGCTGAGACAGCTGTGGTTTGTCACTTTGATCTTCTCCCCTAAACTTTATTTTTGCAGGGTAAAGTAATTTCAACTGGTTAGGTATCCCTTTTTGATCTTGGAATGCCTCAAAAAAATTTCAGACTCAAAAACACTGTGATATTTTTGGTTGGTCAATGAAAAAAATGGGTAACATTACTGAAAAAATAAAAAGAACTGAGAAAATGTAAAGTCTGTCTTCCTAATTAATAATAGTAATGAGTTCACATTTTTATAGCACTTTTAGGTTTTACAAAGTATTTTACATATGTTATCTCACTTGATCCTCACAACAACCCTGTGAGATAGGTGCTATTATCATCTCTCATTTACAGATGAAGAAATTGAAGTTGAGAGGCTGCAAGATTTGCCCAGTGTCACACAGCTAATATCAAAGGTAAAATTGGACCTAGGATTTCCAGATTCCAAGTAGAGTTTCTGGTTCATTGTACTGTATTCTCAACTTGGTTACTTTCATCATCTTTATCACAAAGTAAATTAATAACCTACATATATAAGCAGTAAAGATAAGCATCTTGAGGGATGGAATAATAGTATTATCAGGGAAATAAAAATTAAATATTTTTTTTCTTAAATTTTTTCCTCTTAGAATAATAAAAGCAGAAACAGATCTTCATTACTAGTTCATTACTGTTCAATTTGTGCATCAATGCTCTAAGTTATAAAGTTGGGTTTCTTTAATTGATTCCTATATAACTTGTATGTTTGAGAAAAAACAATTACACAAAGAAAATAATGGGTATTAGTTAACAAGCTTTTCTTGTCAAACAAATAAATCATCATTATGTGTTAAGCATTATTTAATAAATGGTACTTGGTTTTTATTTCTGTTTTTGTTTTCTGAGGGAATTCTAGGGCTGACACTCAACCTGTGGATCATCACTTACTTTATGTTGTTCAATATAATAGGAATATCTCCTTTGCCATTTTTAAAAAGGAAATGCATAGCCAAAATTAACTATCTACAGTGAGGACATCTTCTTCCACTAAAGACAATTCTAGTGTATTATCATTGGTGCCAGCTTTCATCCTGAAATTGAAAGAACCATAGAGTTTTGCAGATTCTTTGGAAGAGGCAAACCTATTCCTCCTGTATAGCTCCCCCTTCCACATGGACATCATCAACAAACAGGACAGAACCACACCACCCAGAGTAAGGAGGCAGAGGCCAGCTATCACACAGCGATCTAGATGAGCTCCAATCCTGGCACTCTCATTCTCTAAGCGTTCCATCTCCCGGGCTGCGATAGTGTTAGGGTCCACAGTCACTTCCCTGGGGACCAAATAGGAGATGATTACCAACAAAATACCAGTGACCAAGAACAAAATGGCACTGATGAAGCCATAGTCTGTTGACTTCCCTGAAGCAGTGGCTTCCGAACCTGTGTCATCTTCTTCAGACATCAGGGACATGGCAGCCTCATGAGACCATTCATTTGGGTTCTCCCAGCCAGAATCTCTTTGGTGGCTGCCATCCTTTGCTGGAGAAAGACTGCCTGTACAATGCTCCAGGTTGACATTTTCATCAACATAGGTGAAGGAGGTTTCAAGTTCCTGGGCATAACAGTGGCAGACATCTTCGGCCATTATTGGCTCTTTTTCTGACTTGAGAGATCCTGATGGGTGGCCATCTGTCTGAACAATGCTATCTTTCTGAAAGAAGAAGTCAAATGTGGGAGGATGGCTGGTTTCATTATCCTCTATAACCTTTTGCGTTGATTTGCAGTGCTTCTGGCAGCATAGAGCAGCTCTCGTGGCTGCTTCAGCCAACTTTACATCTCCTCTAACCTGCTGGTGATCACAGGGAGAAGCCCCCAAACTCCAGTCCAGATTGTTGCACTGGTCCGCCTGCCCTCTCTTCTTAGCAAAGTGGTGGAGCTCCATGGGAGCTAATCAGATGTCCCCAAGCAGACTCATATCTAAGACATCCTCCTGGAATCTCTGCCAATAATAACACAATTAGACAAGATCCTAACATGGAAGCTAAAGTTCTCTATTAAAAGTATTTATCCAAAGAGGGCAGGAACATTCGGCAACTTTTCCTTCTGGGGTAAGCAAAGAAAAAGATGGCATAAAAGCAGGGAATGGGATACAGCCAAACCATTAAAATTGTCACAGGGAATGAAAGGTCATCATAGGAAAGGGAAAAGAAAACTGTCTCTAATTAAAATCCATGTGCTCAGACATGCTTATGTCTTTTAACAAGGTTGAAACATGTATTTCCCCTAAGCAGGATTTCTTAACCTGAAGTTTGTGGACTTTCAAATACATACATACATACATATACACACATGTATATATGACTTCTAATTTAATTGGTTTCCTTAGCAATTCCATATATTTATTTTATGCTTTTAAAGATATTATTCTGGGAAAGGGTTCATAGGACTCATCAGAGTACCAAAGAGGTCCATGATACAAAAAAGGTTAAAATCCCTACCTCTTGAAAAAGACAAACTGAGAAAAGCAGGGACCCTTATTAAGAAAATAGCTGACATCCAATGGAGAGGAAGTGTAGGACAGATACAATGGAATGTTCATTGTTTATACCATCTGCAGTGCAGAATTGGTTTGGATTTTGATAAATGCAGTGTTAAATTATCTCTAAAGCACTTCCTTGACTCTAAATCAAATTGATGTAATTTGTTTTACAAAAACTCACTAGAAAGTCCAAGATGTTCATAGGGATAGTTTAAAGCACAATAAGAGCCCAAATGTGACCTACTCCTCTTTTAAGCTGCTTTCCCAGACCTTACATCTGATCCATTAAATGACCCTGTACTACTGCTAGACTTGCCCATATATTCAAGCCTGCACCATTCTCCCTGCACTAACACTGTCTGCTGTGCTGCTGCATGGAGTTAGAGCACTTTCAATCATTGGGGAGTTAGTTTCCCTACTTTCTACTTTATCACAAAGCAATATACTCCACTATATCCTCCACCTAGCTATATATTAAAACCTGCTCATTACATCTTAAGAGAGAATCTGGCTAATTCTCTCTTTGTCAGCTAAGAAAGAAAGATGTATTTCTAATTAGAGAGGTAAAGACTGTTCATCTCCCTCTTTCAAGATGCCTTCTCACTAGAGAACAGCTCACTACCACAAGCACAGGGAATTCAAACAACTTTTTCCTTGCTTTGATACCAGGATAATAACTTATTTAGCTCACAACCTAAAGGATATAATGTTTCAAATCCAGCGGCTCTCATAGCCTACAATCCAAAGAGAGGCAGGAGCAAAAGAATCACCTTATAATACCAAGTAATCAATGGCTAATCAATTAACAAGAATTTTTTAAGCACCTTATATTTGCCATGTTAATGCTATACCCTGGAGATGTAAACAAAGAAAACATATTCTCTACTCAGGTTAAACAACCGAGAACGGAAGCCGGACTTTTTAGTTCCAAGAGAAAGATTTATTAAAGGTTTTGTTGTGTTCTGTTTGTTTTTTTTTAATGCTGCTTCCCCAGTAAAAGGCTTTATCTACCAGTCACAATTGAAAATACACAAACCTTCCCTCCAAGGAAGACTAGCCAATCTGGAACCTTTTATATAGTTTAACAAATGCCCAAACCAAGTGTTTCAGAGAATCAAATGAATAAACGAATGGTAAATGGTTTCATCCATTACTTAAAAGGGAAAACCTTTCATAATTCCTTAAATTATGAGGAACTGATCACCTTCTGGCACAAATATCTCATTAAGCAGTAATGGTCTGGATTAGCTAAGATTGTCTCTCATAAAGGAACAGTGAGACAGAGTTTATTTCCCTTTTTCTTCTCTCTCTCTCTCTCTCTCTCTCTCTCTCTCTCTCTCTCTCTCTCT